>JADRCD010183961.1:0-16182 GCA_019843815.1 Montemys delectorum
TCACCCTCCTTCCCCGCCCCTCAACCTGGAGTCGGAGCCCCCAACCCGGCCTGCCGTCTTGGCTTGCCAGCCCACCTCGCTGGAGCTGGAGCTGGACTGGCGACCTGGGCTCTGAGTGGCCTGGGCGGTGCCAGAGATAAGAGCCGGGCCCACCCCTTCCCCATCCCTGGCCGCGTCCCGGTCTCCACCTTGGGAAAGGCTCGAAAGAGGCCGCAGGCTCCGATTGGACCGCCGGGCGCCGCCGGATGGTGTTGCCACGGTAACCAGATGGCATGCGAAGCAGTTAAGAGGTTCGGACCCGGTTCTAAGTACGCCCAGTGAACGCGGAGGGTTGATTTGGGGAGAGGACTCTCTCATGGGACTCGGGAGCTGAGGCTGTGCGAAAAGTTTCCTCCCGTGGAGCTGCAGACGATGCGAGAGGCTGTGGGAGGCTGGGGAGGGTCCTCCGTTGGGGAGTCCTCCCCACTGCCTGGGCCTGGCCTCTCTCCAGGCAGATGAAGTTTCAGCGTTTGGTTGGAGCGTGCTTCTGCCGGGTTATTCAGTCTCCAGCGCAGTTCCCCCGCCTTCTTGGTTTTATGGCATCTGCTATCTTTGCAAGAGCCAGGGAGTTCTGAACCTGGCTCTCCCAAACATCTTGCCCACTCTCCCACCCAGCACTCCCCGGTGCCTACCTGGTTAGTCGTGACTGCATGTCCGGTTAGTGAAAGACAGGCGCTCTGTGGTCCCCTTTCTCTGACAGGAGTGACATAAAGGCAGAGGCTCCCACGGAGCTGCCTAGTCCCTGAGGAACTGTAGGGACAAAACCCAACTCTCAGCTCCACACAGAGGGGAAGAAATGCAAAGCCAAGGGCCTTGGAAATGAGCTGCAGTCAGCGGCCTTCCTGCTTGGACATGAGAGTCAGCGCAGGGAAGATAACGAGAGGCAACTGGTGACTTGCAGGGGTGCTGTGAGCAGTGACTTCAGCCCAGCGGTTGGCCCCCTAGGAGAGGGTGAGGCCTCCCTGGGAGGGTTGCTGGGGGAGGAGGAGGAGCCAGGAGATTCTTCCTGGGATTCACTGTGCACCCAGGCTGGCCCTTCCCCCTGAGCCTCCAGCCCAAGGTTTTTGGCAGCCAGAGATTCTCCCCACCCAGGCTGAACAGGACAGCGTGGTCCTGTTTTCCCTCTCAAGCCCTAAGGAAAGTATCCTGAGCAAGCATGGTTGCAAGAGGCTGGACTTGGGTATGGGGTGCTACTGTCTCCGGGTCCTAGGTGTATTACGCAACCTCTCTGGAGAAAGCTCTTGGCTTTCTCGTCTACAAGACCCGTTTCCGGTGCCTTCCCCCTGGAGGTTTTAATTAGGACTAAATGAGTTGGCCCGGCGCACGTGCAACTGTTACTAGCTGTGTGCCTGTCTGTCGTCCAGAGAGACACCCAGGTGACTCAGCTTTGAATGCCTGGCCACTTCTGGGTCATCTACCCGCGGAGCCCTCGTCCTGAGGGTTTGGAGGGAGATGATCTTAGAAAGTAAGGAGGCAGGGAGGTCCTAGCGAACAAGCTGGACCCAGTTGCCAACCAGAAAGGAGATGCCTGCACTGCTGCCACCTAGCGGGCAAAGCTGAGGTGCTGCAAGGAAGGACCTTCCGGCAGCCTGTGGAGTCCTCAGGGAGCTTAGCCTGGGCTGCCAGGTGTCTGGGGGCGGGGTTCTGACCTGCTTTCTTCTACAGGCCTTTTCCCAGACTTAGGAGACCCACTGCCCTCTTGGAAGGTGGTAAATCCATTCTCGGTAAGTCTGAGATGTTACTGAAATGTCTTCTCAAAGATAAATGTAACAGGGTTGGGATACCGCGGGAGGATGAGCCTGGCTTTAGCCTGGATAAGACCTGGGTTCAATCCCCAGCACATGCCCGGAAAAAGATTCATGAAGTCAATGTGTGACTTAAAAATGTATGTTCTTGGGGACCAGTGAGATGGCTCAGAGGTCAAGAGCACAACCTGCTCTTCCAGAGGATCCGGGTTCAATTCTCAGCACCCACATGGGATCTGACACCCTCACACAGACTCACAATGAATGTAAAATACAAATAATTTTTAAAAACGTATGTTCTTGTTGATACATCAAATAAGTAACTGGCAAATACCAGTAAAACTGACAGCCAGATGCACTCTGGGACTTTTACAACCTCATTTGCCTACAAAATGCCTCTGGCTTCTGTTTGATGTCACAGGTACCACCTAGCCGGCAGCCTGCCATCCACAGTTCTGACTTAAGAAAATGTGAAACTTCTGTGAGAGTTAACTAAGCCAAGATCAAATTCTCTTGCCCATGTTTCTTGACCTGATGGATACTATCCTGATAGGAAGGACCTTGTCTAAGAAGACAGTGCAGAGAAACATTTTCTGCATGCAAGGATGGAAACAAGAAAAGATAGTAGGAAAAAAAACAGGAAAAAAAAAACAGTAACATAAATTAGGCAGAGGGGGAGATGCTTGGCCCGCATCACGGCTTGATAGAACTTGAACCTCTGAAGACCTGGGACCTCAGCACACTTTAGTTTCCCTAGGGTAATTCACATCCAAGCCTCCCCAAGACAAGCCCTTGTGTATAACTTCTTTGTTTTTCTTTATCTCTTGATAAAAAAAAAAAACATTATTTTACAGGTGGAAAAACAATAAAACTTGCATCTCGCTGTGTGTGACCTGTTCCCTAAAACTTAAAGATTTCATGCAGCTACCTGATTTTTCTCTCCTTCAGAGCTGGCTGGGAGTAGGCGGGGAGGACGCATGCCACTCCACCTAATACGCCAAGACATACATGCATGCACACATGTGTGCATGCATGAATGCAAACACGTGATGACACACAGATGCACAAACATACGCATGTGCCTATAGTTGCACATGCAGAGGCACATGCACATGCATATGCAGATGAGCAAACATACATATGCATGCTCCCACACACATGCCTACACCTGTCACCCTCGATATGCACAGACAGGACCCCTCACTGGGGCGCTCGGTGCAAAGTGCAGGCCTTGTGGCTTCTGGCAGCTCCTCCTTTGCCTAGCAGACATCCTGGCCTGGAGCTGCCAAGCACCACCACAGGGCTGCTCTCCTCAGCCCTCTCTCTCTCTCTCTCTCTCTCTCTCTCTCTCTCTCTCTCTCTCTCCCAGTTTTCTCAACAAAGGAGCCGCAGCCCGGCGGGAGGTCCTCCTTGAAGCTCTCGGAGGCCATTTACCTAATGGCCTTCCCAGACTTGACTATTTTTAAAACCCATCCAAAGCCAAATTGAGCTGCCATTGTTCATTTTTCTCCCAAGGAGGTAAATGTGTCTTAAGCATGACATTTGATTAAGTAGCTAAGTTTGGGGTTTTAAATGGAAGGAAAAATGTTGATTAAAATCATTATAAGTTTCCGTAAAGTGTTCACACAGGTGTCTTTCCCCATCCCCAGACTTATACTGGCTCCCCCAAGAGTCACCTTGCTCTCTCAGACCTTCTCAGAGAGGTTCAGTATTGGGGGCTTTGAAATCCTGCCTGTCATCCCAGCTGAGCTCAGGAAGGAGCGGGGCTAGCCTGTCAAAGGTGGGATCTAAGATGACAGACACTCCCGCCAGCAAAATGGCTCACAGGACAGGCATCTTGCAGCTCAAGGCCAGCGAAGGAAGTACAGAGCCTCTACTGCTCTGCCTAACACAGTGTGTGGATGGCAGAAATAGGAAAGGAGGCTCCCTTGACTTGTGCTGAGCAGAAGACAGCCCCCAATGCCCTGAGCCCTGCCACAGGAGGAGACAGCCCCCAATGCCCTGAGTCCTGCCACAGGAGGAGAGGGGGCTGTGGACGCTGTCCCAGCAGGATATGGCCGTCATTGTAGAACTCTGGGCTTCTCTAGACAACAGCTTTGTCTTTTCTATTTAGACGGGGAAACAATGACAGAAAAGAGGACCCATCTGTTTGCCAAGCGGCACAGTTGGAGAGTATTGCTCTGTCACTACCAGGTTGGGAGGGGTAGGAGCCTGAAACTGGAGAGATTAGAGTGATTCCTAGGATGGGCAGATGCAGGCTGGGACCCAAGCCTGGAGAACTGGGGCAGTCTCTTGGGGTAGACTTACTTTTCTCCACAGCCAGGAGTCCCTCAGTCTTCTGTCCCATGAACAGTTCTGTCTTTTCTACCAAGCTTCCAGGTGCCCACAGCATTGGTCTAAAGCAGTAGGGAATGGACGGAAAGAAAGAGTCTACAGCCAGGGGGTGGGAGAGGAAAACCACGCCAATAATTAGGACCCAGAGACCAGCAGGGGTAGAAATTAAAGGAAAGTCTTCTCCCTGCCTAATTTCCCAGGATGTTCTGAGCCTTAGAGAGAGTCCCAGAAGATATGCAGGCCTCCACCAGGATCTCAGGACAGGCTTTAGCCAGGCCACTAAGCAGACAAGGGACAGCAGCCAAGGGCACGAGGAACGAGACACCTGTCCGTACTTGATCAGAGCATAGAAGGCTTGTCAGGAGCGATCACAGGGGGCCCGCTTCTCATCCTTGCCATGCCCACTAACTGAGAAGCCGAACGTGCACTCAAGGGGTTTGTGGAGCCTGGAGTATGGCGACAAGACCATCAAGAGGCAGGCTACAGGTTGAGAATTAGATCAGGCTGCAGCCGTGAGGCTCCAAGACTCAGCTTTGCATTTGCACTACCCATGTCTCCCTTGAGTCAGTGCATAAACCACACCAGTCATTTCAGACTGATATAAAAAAAAGATGATGATTGATGATGGTGGTGGTGGTGGTGACGATGGTGATGACGATGACGATGATGATGATGACGATGATGACGATGACGATGATGACAATGATGATGACAATGACGATGACGATGATGATGATGGAGGAGGAGGATACCCCCAGAGTGCAGGACTCAGCCAGGTTTGAGTTCCTGCTCACAGCCATGGGTGTCAATGACCAACACAACCTTGCTCCATGCGGTGTTCATTTAAGACCTGACTTGGGGCCTGATTGTCATTGAGCACCTCCAGCCACCCAGCTGGATGAAGGACAGCAGCAGAGCCCAGCCACAGTGCCCTCTGGGAAGGAGTAGGATCTGTTCACATCTCATTGGCTAAGGCAGATTACATGATGGTGCTGACACCAGGAGGGTTATGTTATGCCAGCTGTGTCCAAAGGCATGAGCTTCACAAAGGGGGGGCCATCAACTCTTCAGGCGATGTCCGATCATTCTGCACTCTCCAGTGTCAGGGGGAGAATGGCGTCTGCCCATGACCAAGCCCCTGGCCTGGCAAGCAGTGGGGAGGAACATGGCTTCAGTCAGTGTGCTCAGTTTCTTCCCTCCCAGCCGTGGCCACAGAGCCTTGAATCTAAACACTGGAACCATGCAGATTGAGCTCAGCGCCTGCCCTGGCACTAGTGCCCAGCTATACCACGGCCATACAGATTCAGACGCTAACTGTGGTGAGAGCGGTTCACACCGATTCCTACACGGCCAGAGGACGATCATTTGGGATTGTGCGTCTATCTGGAAGAGAGCTCTGTGATCAGTCAAAATAAATCAGCATCTTCGCTGTCATCACATCATCGTCTTTAAGTCTACCATCGGCATCATCAGCACCACCACCATGACCTCATGACCATGATCACCAGCACCACATGAGCATCAGTGACATCGTCATTGCATCATCACAACCATCATCACCGGAGTCGCTGCGGCCACTGGGCTGGCTCATGGAGATCAGTGTGACCGCCATGGTCGTTATCGCCATCATTATCACTAACACTTCCATTTAACACCATGCGTCACCATCATCTCTGCCATAATCAGCATCATCATCCTCATCTCCCTCATCACTACCATCACCACCACCTACCTCCATTATCAACTTTTTCCCTGGTTGATGATCAGGCCATGCCAGGAGGCTTTCTCAGCACATCCAAGAGCAGCTGACCCTTCTGTGGCCGCTTTCTTGTCCAGTAATTGCCTGAGTCGATCTTCCCACGCAGTGCCTCAAGTGGCATCTGGGCTGTTCTCTGCCAATCTAAAGGGTAATTCAGCATAAAAACCTCTTCCTTGAGCACGGCCTTTTCCGAGTCTCTGTTCTCTGACGAGGGGCAGTTTCCGGAACATGCTTGAAGGGATGGCAATCTGTCACTTGTGGGCAGCCCTACAAAGGACAGATCCTCAGGAAGTTTGTCCCAGTTGGCCTAACATTCACTTCAGCCTGTCAGCTCAGTCCTCCTGAGAGACTTTAAACACCTAGCATCTCAACTTTCCCAACAGTCCAGGGAATGCTCAGCCTGACTGTTTAAACATTTACTGTCAGGTTCATGATGGAGAGAGACCAGGACCACAGAGTCAGGAGCTCACTGGCTTGTTCCCAGACTGACAGCTGCAGATATCTGGCCAGGGAGCTGCCATAATCAGCAGCGGTGTTGGGGCATGGGACAGAGCCTGGAGGCTGCACTCTAGGGTTGAGCACGGCAGGAGGATCACGTTGTGTGGCAGCAAGGGGCGTGTGGGCCCTCTCAAGAACCAACATAAATGAGACAGTTCCTGTGATCCAAGGCTGGGATATGTAATTGTCATATGGAGGACAGTAGGGGAGGCTGGCCCTGGTCTAACCAGCTCCACTCGCTGACCCAGGTGGACAACACATGCCCAAGGCAGGAATCTCCATCTCTCAGCCACTGCCAGGACCACCGCGCTGTATTCTTATGGGTCATACTGCCTGTCATCCCTGCAGAAACACGGGCTCCCATGCAAAGCACGTGGCTGGGGATCTTGAACAATTATAGGACAGGCTGCCAGCTGATCACCCGGGGATATTCTTCTCCTCTTCCTTAGTAACAAACTATGGCGGTGGTGGGCAGGTGGAGACAGATAAATGTGCCCAGCTGAAAGTTTCTATTGTCAAGTCTTCCTGACGCTTGCCTGGTCTGCCTTGTATGAAATTCAGGCTGGAGCAATGTAAGCGGAAGTTCCTTGGTGTCGTGGCTGGTAGAGCTCGTAGGTCCTGCCTGGAGCACAAGCACATTGTCACCATGAGCTGTCACCTCTGAGGGATGGTAGGAGCTACAGAACCCTGCTGGACGCCAGAGCTGAAGGAGGTCACCTGGGCACAGGGACCAAGTGTTTCCTGAGTTCATGCTACAGTGAATTCTGCCTTCAGGCACACATACACACACGCACACGTAAACATACATGCACACATGTTCACACACAGGTGGCTATTGGCCTAACAGGATGCCAACCTGCCCGAGCTGGCCAGCACTTCCCTGCAGCGGTTAAGGAGTGAACCCAGACTTCATGTCTCGAGGTTCTAAACCCTCCTAGTGGGAATGTTACCTACTCTCTGTACTCACTTATTATTCAGTTTAACTGTTGTGTGGGGGTGGGGGGGGCAGTACTTTACCTGCATGGATGCCTGTGAACCATTCCTGTGCCGAAGGAGAAAGGAGTCCCTCAGATTCCATCAGTGGCGGCCGTCAGATTCCCCGGGACTAGAGTCACACACACAGATGGTTGTGAGCTGCCATGGGTGCTGGAGATGGAACCCAGGTCCTCGAGGAAAGCCGCTAGTGCTCTAACCACTGAACCATCTCTGACAGTAATAATTAAAGGGGACAATGTGGTATTGGAAGCATAGAGAGGGTGATGATGATGGTGTTATGCACACACAAATACATGCACCCACACATGCATGAACATACACATTCACACACACACATATACACACACACATACACACACTCACACACATACACACATGTACACACACACATGAATACACCTGCACACACATGCACGCACACACACACATGAACACACTTGCACACACATGCACACACACACACACACACAGAGACATGCGTGCACATACACAGGACCACTCCTGGTTTTGAACCTGGGCCCTTGCACATGCTTGGTAAGTGCTCTACCACTGTCTTTTTTTATTTTGAGACAGACTCTGTAACTTGCCCAGCATGGCTTTGAACTTGTAACCCTGCTGTGTGAGCCTCCCAAATGGCTGGGATAGTAGGATGACAGGCGTGTGCCGCCTGGCCCAGTCCAAGAACAGTTCGCCTATGTCATCCACTTCCTGTATGAACCACTTCCTATGTGTTCCAGGCTGTTTTCCCAGACACCCCAGTCACAATTTTGGCTTTGGTCCTCCTCAAAACAGGGGTGGAGAGCTCCCCAAATTCATTCTTCCTTTGTTCCTGAATGTCTGGAAATTTCATCAAGCAAAGAGATCAGATGCTGGGTCCTGGGGGACTCTGACCCAGCAGCAGCTAGATGCCCAAGGGCTGGGGAGGTTGCTTTGTTATGGGGCTGGTGGGAGTTGTGGAGAAGGCCACGGGGAGCCATGAGCACTGAGCAGGTGTTTCAAAGCTGAATCAGGCTGAAGCTTTCCCAGTGAACTTACAAGAGTCTTTTTATTCCAAGCTATATAAAGCATCAGGAACAATCAGGACTCGCTCAAAGGAGGAGGAACTTCAGGAGGGCTTCCCCCCTGCCATGCCCCTCTGAGAGGCAGCAGAGGTGGGAGGGGTGGAGTAGTGGGGATGCTGGTACCAAACAGGAGGGAGACTCACAAAAGATATCCTGTGCTGTCCTGTTATTATTGTTGTTTAAGATAAAACAAACAACGTCAAGGCCTATCCAGTAAATTCCCAGGTGTGATCTCCAACCAGCTGCATGGCCTTGCTGAATGCCATCCCAAGTGCTCTGGGAACAGGAGATGGGCAGTATGTTGTCCTTCAGTGCCAATAGGTGACCAGTCCAGTAGCCTGTCAGGACCCATGGGCAGTTCCTCATATAAAGTGGTGTGGTGCTAGCCAATACATAGAGTGTGACCTCTCTGATGTCTTTTTCCTCCAGAGACTTACAACCCCTGCTGAAATTCAGACCGATGTCATCCTGAATCATCTAGGAAATAACAGAAAATACCCACAGGTTTTATATACACAATTATTTTGTAGATATTTTCAGCCCATGGACGGCTTGAATATATGCTTGTGGAATCCACAGACATGAAGGGTCAAGCATAGCCCTTCCCGATGGCCCTCTCTTGGCATGTGGGACACTCTTAGATATCTGCCATTGTTAGCATGGGCCTGTGGCAGAGAAGCAGCAGCTCTGTGGATAGCACCTGACCTTGTGCTGATGTGTGCCTCTTGGCACAAGGGTCTCTGGTCGCTGGTCCCGGAGTGGCTGCACTTTAGCAAGCCGGGTGCACCAGGCCCTGTCCTCACAGGCCCTAATACTGATCAGAATCTAGAGCCCATAGCCATTTTAGGTAGAAACACCTGACTGTCCCTTAAAATCTCTCCCAGGGTTATTTCCGACGTTCTTCTCTGGCATCTGGCCCATGTCACATGACAGGTTCTCCTGAGTCCTCGGGGGCGGAGCGGAGGGGGCTGGAAACCCACACAGTCCAACCCCAGCCCTTTCTACCCACAAGGGCAAACGGCATCTCTGGAATACTGTGAAGCTCTGAGGTGCACGTAAGCAGTATTACAACACAGGAAGGCAGAGGTACCTCTGCCGTGTCCCTGTGAGTAGTGGCTCATCCCATAAGACTTTAAGGAAGACCAGGATTGTATGCAGGGTCAACCTTGGACTGGACTGGGCAGGATCAGCAGAACCTGAGCCTCCAAGGAAGTCAGCATAGGGGACTACACAGATATCTCAGTGGCTTTTGCTAGTCTGTTCCTAGGAAAGGGACCAAGTATTTAAAGAGGAGCAAACGTTATTAGGTCCAGCAGTACTCATGAGCACGTGGGCAGGCCTGGGATACCGAGTCCTAAACCTCAAGTATTTATATCCTTGTCTACCCCCGACCAAGCCTGCAGGTCTTGCCAGACCTGCAGATGTCCCTGGACAGGACGAAAAGACGCAGGCTCAGTGACTATCTGTTCCAGGCCTCGCATTGTCTTCTGCTTCTACTCAGATGGGGTTCCCGTGTGTGAGTGTGCAGTCAGCATACGCTAATGAGCCCTCCCCTAGCTTCAGAATGGAGCCATTGCTGAGTGAACCTGATTACTGGGCCATTACTCCCACGGGGCTGGTCACCTAGCGCTGGCCCTTTCATCTGGATTTCAAAGCAGGACAGCTGCTCTACAATAGGACAGCAATACACTTGAGCCCCAAGAAGCAGCCTTTGAAAGTGAGCTTTCCAGCTCCTTCTGCCAGCATGGCTCACAGGAAAAGACTGGCTTCAAGATAGACTGTCAAGGGAGAGAGCTACAGTGGCCAAAACCAGGCCCCCCTGCCCTGACACTCCACGGAGCAAGGCCTTGGGTGTCTAAGTCTCCTCTCATGTGCACATCAGGGACATGAATTCTCTGTGTTCATGCCACTACCTCAGTTGGAGACAGTCTGTCACATCCTTCCTCCTTCTTCCTGGGTCTCTCACAGAGCATCCTTCTCCCAAGGCAGAACTTACATATGGTCAGCCTATCAGTGGATGCCTGGGTCTCCTCCAGAAGCCCTTCTCTGTGTAGATGTAGGCCCAACAGGCAGTTGTCTGTAGACACATCCCTTGGAGGGCCTCCCTTTCATGGGTGTTTTGAGGCAAAACAGAAGTGTTTAGTAAGAAAGTCCAGCACCAGTCAGCCCTTTGAAGCCACCAGGAGCCACATTAGGTGCCACACAGATCTTCCTTTGGTTCTATGAAGCTTATCCAACTTGGCTGAAAGGCCTGGGTAGCTCATCTAGTCTTAGGGGTGAATGACTTGAATAAATGGCTCATGACTTAGAGCTTTGATCCTAGGCTCTGCTATTGAGAGGTGGTGGGACCTTTGAGCTGTTTGCCTTAATAAAAAGTCTTGGGTCATTAGGGGGATTGAGAGGAACTGTGGGCCCCTGAGTTCTGCCATGTGCCCCACTGTGATGTGCTGTCTGTCTCAGCTTGGGCCCAAGATGATGGAACTGGATAATGATTTGAATCTGTAAATCTGTGAGCCAACATGCTCTCTCTGTCTCTGCCTCTGCCTCTGTCTCTGCTTCTGCCTCTGCCTCTCTCTCTCTCTCTCTCTCTCTCTCTCTCTCTCTCTCTCTCTCTCTAGCTCTCTAGCTCTCTCGCTCTCTCGCTTTCTTTTGCTCTCTTGTTTTCTTTGTCCCTGTCTCTCTCTGTCTCTGTCTCTGTCTGTCTGTCTGCCTGCCTGCCTGCCTGTCTGTCTGTCTGTCTGTCTGTCTGTATCTATCTATCTTTCTGAGATATCTCACCAGGTGTTTTTTATAGTGGGGAGTGGCTGCCCAACAGTAGACATAGTGGAATACTCTGGGCCTTACTCAAGAAGAAGTTGGACCTTATCCTAGAACCTTGGGGGAGGGCTTTGCCATCCCAAGGGAGGGAAGGAAGACCATATGTGCACTTTATGATGGCTTGACTGTGCCAGAGAGACTAAAACTATGGGCCAACAAGAGACTAAGATCAGCTATTGGTGTTCAGTCTATTCATCTGTCTGTCCATCCATCCATCAACCTATCTGTCCATCCATCCATCCATTCACCTACCCACCATCCTACCCATATTTCCATCTATCTGTCCATCTGTCCATCCATCTATCCATGTCTGTCCATCCATCCATCCATCCATCTGTCCGTCCATCCATTCATTCACCCACCCACCATCCTACCCATATTTCCATCTATCTGTCCATCCATCCATCCATCCATCCATCTGTCCATCCATCTGTCTATCCATCCATCCATCCATCTATCCATCCATCCGTCCATCCGTCCATCCGTCCATCCGTCCATCCATCTATATCTGTCTCTCCATCCATCTGTCCATCCATCTACTTACCCACCATCCACCCATATTTCCATCCATCTACCCATCCATCCATCCATGTCCATCCATCCATCCACCTAACCCCCATTCATCCAGCCACCAGCCACCATTCTCCTAGCCACCTGTCACCTGAATGGATCCTGAATTTAGCTGAAGCCTGTATGGTTGCCTGGCTAGGAATGGGCTGTACAAAGCTTGTAGCATGAGGCACCCTGACCCTCAGTGTGTGGGTGAGGAAAGCAGAGGGTAGAGCACACCCACCTCTGCAGAGTCTCTCCCTCCTGCTTTTTCTTCCTCTGTGTCCTTTCCCATAATCACCTATAGCTTGGGATCCCAGCACCCACCAGGAATCTTTCTAGTAAATGACCAAACCCACAGGAGTTTGGGGATTCTGGGCTCGCATTTGGGTTCAGAGCCGCATGCAGTCCTGTGTCGATCTCAGAGTCCCTTAGCCTTGGCGGTTCAGCTGGGAAGGCCTCGCTGTGGGAACCCAGCATCCAGTAACTGCAGCTCTGGGTCACCTGTCTTGGAGCCTTTTGCTTCCATCGGAGGAGACTTCTGAGCCGCACTGTGCTTAAGGCAATCTACGGAGAACACTGTGGTTTTGATTTTTTTTTTCAAACAAAGGGAACTTAGGAAGTCAGTTGTGGCTGAGTGTGATTACAGCTGCATGTGCAGCCCAAAGGCTAAGAGTAAAAATGTGTCCTATGTGGAGAACTGGACAGGAGGTGCGGGTGTGGAAATCAGAGGTTCACAGGGGAAGACAAGGCCTCAGCTCTGGCTCCTGCTAGTGAGGGCCCACTCTGCTTGGTGCCTCACTCTCTCTCCTTTCTTCTTCCTCCTTCCCTCCTCCTTTAGCCTGGGCTGAGAACAGGGTAGGGTCTTACTTCATAAGCTGGAAACCCAACTTGGTAGTCATATATGGCCCAGAGGAGCCACCCAGGGGAGGCAGCTCACTTGGGTCACATGGGAGCATGGCATTTCAAGGCTGGCCCGCATCCTTCAGCTCTACTCTTGAACCAATACCACACTTTGGAGTGTTTGATTTGGTCCAAGTGAAACCTCAAGCCTCCTGCAGAGGACATTGAAAGTCACCAGGCCCCACATTAGGACAAAACTGTCATGTCATGTGCACCGCGATGACACACTTTCAGACGAAAACTTCAGTAGCAAATACTAAATAAGAAGGGGCCTCGAGGCCCGTGCTGTTCAAAACTGTGCTTCGATTGCAGCAGTCCAGGAAACAAGTCGTAATTTGCAAAGTCTGCAAGTGTTTCTGGGTATGAAGTCATCAGCAACCTATGATGTTTCCCAACAGATCCAGCATCCGATCGCTACAAAGCTTCCATCCAACATGGTGGACCTCCCACTCAGAGTATGGGATGCCATGTGGGAGCTGCTAAAGAGCTACTGTGTGAGTCGGGCTGGGAGCCCTCTACTGCCTCAAACCTGCTTGTAAACAAATTGTCCCAATTTGAGTGGCATCAAATAATTCAATGAGCCCAATGAATGGAACACCAACGGCGGGGGAGCAGCTTTTAAGGCTTACAGAAAACATAGTTATTAACCTCAAAGCTTGCCACCAGAAGACGTCGATCTGTCTTGATCCAAGCCAGGAAGGGACAAGGCGCATTCAACGATGAGAGTCCTCACACACGTAAGGCTTAATTGTGGGATTATACAATCGCACTTCACAGGAAGCACCCTGCAACGAAACCCCGCTTTTAATTACTCCAAGACCAGAAGGGAACATTAAAGGATCTACAAGTCTGCCGTGTCTAAACTCTGAGAAACATCAAGAGAACACAGAGAAGCAACTCCACACTGACAGCTACTCGGGAGCTGCCTCCCGTGAAGGAGTTTGCGAGTCTTCGAATTCACCTGAAGCTGTCTGAGTAGAAGCAAGAAGTGAGTGCAGCCACGGCCAGCCAAAAAAGCTACATACTTTAGTACGATGAAGGAAAATCCAGCGGTGAGCAGAATTTACTTTGAGCTTACCAGGTACCTGAGCACCCGTGGAGAGAAAATTGTCTCAATTAAAAATGTCACGGTCTAACAGAGAGGAGTCCCTGGAAGGTGTTGGCCATTTCAAATTTATTAACCAAAAGATGAGGGAAATGCAACTTTTCAGAAGAACACAGCAATTTTCTGAAGAAAGAAATAATGTTAAGAGCCCGTTGGGGGGAAAAACCCTCCAGAAAAATTCCAGTGGATTCTTTATTGTATTAAAAACTAAACATCAGTCAAAATAAATAAATGATTAAAAAATAAATAGGAGCTGAGAGATGGTTCAGTGGTTTTAAAGGCACTCACCCCTCTTCGGGTGACCCAGGTTCAGTTCCCGGCACCCACACGATGACTTAGACACATCTCCAACTCCAGCTCCTGGGGATCCAGCGCCCTCTTGAGGCCTTTTAGGACATTACACACAGGTTTCTCACGCATGCATACATACAGGCAAACGCTCATGCACACAAAATTTAAACAATCTTTTAAAATGTTTAAAACTATTACACATCTATGTATTTCTATTTGTGTCCACTAAATGTTTAATATGTAAATATATTCTAATGGTTCATATTTTATGTATATTAATGTGTGAAAAGCATATATTTATTTTATATGCTCCTCTATCCTAAGCTTCTCCTCGATTTGCACGGCAGATTGGGAAATTGACTGCATGTCATGGACGTTGCCCACACAGTGTTTCGGACATTAGGTCTTCTGAGTGGCCTGCCTTCTGGTAACGGATGGAGACCTGCCTGTTTATCTGTGCTGTGTTTGGGAACATAGTCAAAAGAGTTGTGAGTTGTGCCTGGTGAAACTCTCATATGAAGTGACTCACCGTGGTCCCAGAACGAACAGAAGGCTGAGGTGTCTGTCTCAGACCCCGGCCTCTCGGGGCCCTGAGTCCAGGCCCATGATGAAGCCTCACACCTGTGTTCCACCATGCAAATACCGTGGGGATTATTTTTACCTGCAAGCCCCAGTTGAATGTGTCTGATCCCATGTTTATAACGGCCCGAGGAGCTCAGCTCACAGCAACGGCCCTGAGTGACAAGGAAAGTGGTTAGAAATTGTTCCCTGTAAAAATAATGAGCCCTGCTGAAATGAGCCAATCAAAACAGCTGCTAATGGCTTCCTGTGGAGACAGGTGTCCCTGTGTAGCTCCTACAAATGGGGCACCCAGCCCGCTCCGATTGGTTCTGAGATGACAACCACTGACCCAGGGCCTGGAGACTGCTGTACTTCTTGAGATTCAGCTCAGCCCCTCTGCCACCCTGTCCCCTGGGCACCGTGCTGGGGGCGGGGGAGCCTGGGTATGGAGGACAGAGCGGGGCAGAGCCGGCATCATCACCTTCTGTACTATCTACCCTGCTGAACAGCCGAGGGAGACTCCCTGAGACTCCTTTACCCCCACACCCAGCACACCCATGCCCCAGACCAGACAGAGTAGGCATTGCCCATCTGGCCCTCTTTGCTCAGAATGGTCCTCACCCTGTACATCACTCTGTCAGAGGCATTCAAAGCTCCTCACCTGGCCACTCCTCCAGGACTTGTCTCAAACAATGGTCCCTCAGGCCTCTCTGCAAGCCAGAGCCACGAGGGCCGGCAGCAGAACTAGCGTTTGTTCAGTGGACAGAGCCTGCTGGAATGGGGACACCTGAGGTCCTGGGACATGTCTTCATTTCTGGAGCACCTTTACCATGTTGGCTCGTGCAGAGCCGGTCCCCAGGACTGGCTCTGCAGGTACTTCCTGCACGCAGGACACGCCACTCCACAGTGTACTGAACACTCTGCCTACGACAGCTTCCTTTCCTAGCCCTGCTTTCTCGCTGTGTTACCTGTCCTCCCTGTGACAGAGTCCCTGCTCATGTCAACCTCCAGTAGGAAAGGGTTTACCTCAGCTCACAGCTCCGGAGGCTTTCAGGCTGTGCTCGCTGCTTCTGCTGGGTTTTTTTGGCTGCGATGGTAGACGGGCATTGTGAAGGCAGCGTGTGGCAGAGCAGAGCTGCTCGCTACATGAGGACAGGAAGTGACGAGGGAGAGAGATGAGAAGGGACTGGGGATAATGCATGTTGCATTGACCCTTAGGTAGCTCTTACAGCCACTTCTACCACCTTCTGATAGCACAGCCGGGGTCTAAGTCTTCAACGAAGGAGCCTTGGGGAGCCACCTGGGTCTAACACCCACCAACAGTTTCCAATGACCCACTATACTGTCATAGTTTATCCTTTACCTGGCCCTCCATATTATTACCATCTCCTTCTCCTCTGTTCAGGGTTCAACTAGTCTTGCCTGTCCTCATCTCTTCTCTTCTCTCTCTCCCTCTGTCTCTCTCTGTGTCTCTGTGTGTGTCTCTCTCTGCCTCTCTCTCTCTCTCTCTCTCTCTCTCTCTCT
>JADRCD010183961.1:16282-46391 GCA_019843815.1 Montemys delectorum
TCTCTCTCTCTCTCTCTCTCTCTCTCTCTCTCTCTCTCTCTCTCCTCCAAGGCTTCCAGTGTTTGGACAATAGAAGCCAAAGTCCTCTAAATCACATTGTGTCACCTTCCCTTACTCTGTCTTTCTGTCCCCAGAGTCCCCATGCCAGGTCTGCACCTTGATTAGAGCCTGATCATTTTTTGGTCACAGTTCTGAGACCAACTCCTCAAGGGTCACCTTTCTCACTTTATGGTGCAAGGGTAACCGACTGGGACTACCCACTCTTCCCATGTTCATGTGAATTTAGTCCCCCATCTTTGTACCTTCTGACTGCGATGGCTCTCTCTTGGGGCCACCTGCCCATGAGCTCACAGAGACAGGCGAGGGACCAGGTGCTCATCAGCTACCTGTAATCAAGTGCCTGAGCCCTGCACTCCTCAAGCCTGGGTTACAGTGAGACAGGAAGAGATGACGATGTGCAAAGTTGAAATCAGAAAGTCTGGCTCTCCTGGCAGCCTCGTTAGTGACTGGGTGCACCTGGCTGCCTGTGCGTTTGGCCCCGCCTAGGTAGGCTTTACGGCCCCAGGCCCCGCCCCTGCCACCACTCCACCCAGAAGCTGCAGCCAAGAGGTGAGGAGTGCTCAAATACCAAGCAGAAGCTGAAGTGACAGATCCAGCAGCCAAGCCTCCTGGAGGGCTGGGGGGCATGATGTTTTAAGTCCTCTCAATGAGCTGTTAGATCTGGGTTTTCCTCCCCTACCTTTCTGTCTCCACCACGCTCCCGTCAGGGTGCATTAATCAATGAGCATCCAGGAGCGGGTAGTCCAGGAAGCACTGGTCAGCATCCCGAGTCCCAGCTGACTGTGCAGTCCAAGGGTACTCTGGTTAAGTGGATCCTAAACTCAGCCAAATGAGGTCCATTTCTCTGCTGCCGCCAAACGGTAAACGTGAGCATAGTGGAGCTGTGTCAGCTCTGGCTCAGACCGGATGAGGCGACCGGAATCATTATCCATTTTATCAGTGACTTTATTTTTAGCACAATTTAACAATTACATGTAAAGTGTGAACCATAAACCTGATTTACGGAGAAACTGTTAATTTCCCGCTTCCACTTGGGCACCTGACAACGTGTGAGCTTCCATTTAGCAGTTCCAATAACCCCTCCCCTGACCCCTCTTACCCCAAGGCCCACTTAACCTTATCTTTCTATTTATCTGATGAGGACACTTCATGATACAAAGAGGGAACTCTGGCGGCCGAACCCCGGGTCTGGCTGAGATCCTGGGCAGAAGTGAGAATGAAGCCCAGACCACCAGGAACTCTCCTAAGAGGAGCTGCTCCCTGGTCCCCTGGCCTGGTGTTGCCTCATGGGGATGGATATAGCAGAGATGTGAATTCCCAGGGACCATTTGGGAGCTCCTGGTTGTCAGAGAAGCCTCTCTGGGGTGGGCTTCTAGACACAGCTTTTTGGATGTTTATGGTGGTGTTCTTTCTGTCAAACACACCCAACTGGTGGCCAAGGAGAGCACAGGATGCCAGCTTCGTGGAGGGAAGATTTTGACCTTGGCTGTCAAAACAGCTGTCACGGTGTACTGATCCTTCAAACAGATTAGCAGAAAGCATCTGGGGGTGGAGAGAGGGACAAGAGTGAGAGGAGAGGCCTGGAGGGACAGTGTCCTGCCACTGTTTGATGCTCAGGACACAGGACCTCAGGTCTTGGTCATGGACGGCCCATATCCCAAGCCTTACCATCAGCTCTCACAGCTCACTACTTAGCCCACTTTGAGGACCTCTCCCTTCACTTCCCTTGTCTGTCCTCACTGAAAACAACTGAGAGGTTGGGACACACTCTTATTAGCTGCCTGTCTTAGCTAGGGGCTGCTGGAGAGGTCATTACCCCCTCCTCTATCACCCCGTTCTTCCCTCTAATGACTGGTAAAATGGCAGCTGCCTTGCCTCTCATGTTATTTGTCTTTAAAACAAAGGAGAGTGGTCAATATGATGCTGCCACCTCTAACATCAGAGAGAGAAAACCAGGCCAGTAGGTGCCCCTGAAGGCAAGCCCTGCCCGGGCTCAGGGCGAGGCTGGGGACCGCCGTACCATTCCATTGCAGTGCGTCAGAATTACCCTGTGCATTATTTAATATGCTTGAGCACCTTTTGATTTGGGGTCTTGTTGAGCTGCAATGGCCCCGCTTTGCTTGGGAAAGCCAGCCTCTCTGTCCCTACCATTGTTAATCTCTAAGGATGCCTTCTTCATGTCTGCAGGAGAGTTGCATCCACCTGAAGAAGAGAAGTATTTCCCGTATGACTCCTAACCTATCTCTTCCTGGGGCTTCTGGGAACCTTGAGTCCTATCAGCAGTTCCCAAGGCCCTGGTCACATGATCCTAGCAACTGAAGAGCAAAGGGCTAAGTCCTAAGTTCTTTCTGTTTCTTTGAGGCTCTTGGTTTGTGCTACCACCTTGTTCTTCTGCCAGGAGTGGTCTGGGCACATCAGGCTTCCAGCGCTGCACAGCATGGGTTGGTGGACTGGCAGTCACTAGAACAGACAAAGGGGTAGCCAGCCTCCAGTGAGACCCAGCTTGGAGGGTATCAGGGTTGTCAGCTCCCCATATTTATGCCATCAAGAGCATGGGGTATGAGCCCATGGAGGATAGAACTGTTAAGGCAAGGCCTCACCAAGGACAATGGGACAGAGTCTATTGTGACATGAGGGGGCAGAAGAGAAGCTATGCAGAGCCCAAGCCATAGCTACAAGGCTGGACCAGCTGGACTGAGTAAGTGTGTGGCCTTACTCTGGGTCTCTTAGAGGAGACAATGTCCTGCTTATACCTCTATGTTCCCCAATTCCAAACCCATGCTCTCCAGAGCCATGTGATCCGAGGCACTTCACCACAGTATGTAAGAAGCTCCCCCCATCTATGTACAAAGTGGGGGTTTCAGCACTAGGTGTAACTCAAGGCTCAACATGAGGGCTCCAATGTTGAGGGGAAGGTTTTTAAGATATAAGGGGGAGAATATCCGGAGACATCCGGAAGAGTCCAGAGCAGGGAGAGAAAGTGATAGAGCGAACACAGCCACAGACTGAACCAGGTCATGAGAGAAGGGGTGGGGGAGGAGAGAGGGAAGAGAAGAAGATGAAAGAGAGGAAAGAGAGAGGCAGGAGAGACCCAGCAGACCAAGAGAGGGCATGGGCAACATGGTAGGGTTATACAGGGTAGGGAAACCCATGAGATAGAGAAGTTTTGGGTGGGGTTGGGGTGGGGTGAGAAAATGAGAGGATCCACAGTTAAATAGTTGTTCCATGTTTCTTTCAGACCTGGCAGCCTACATTCAGGATGCTACACCTTGTCTTTATCTGCCTCAGACACAGACTGGGAGTGTGTGGTTTGCTGAGGGGGAGTCCTCAATGCCCGGCTTTGCCTCAGGATGGAGTCGGTCTTGGTGATTCATAAAAGGCAGATGTTGCAGAAATACTAGGGTGAATCCACTCATTCAGCCTTCTCTCAGGCGTGTGCTTTGCAGAAGTCTGGCACTATCCCAGTTTCTTACAGCCTTCTTAGTTCGAATAAACAGTGCCGATGTCCCCGTCTGCATGATGACCCAGGGGCAGGCTCTGAGCCCCATGACCACACAGGGAAATTTCCACCCCAGTTAAACACCGTTACAGGAACAAACCGTGTAGGCAGAAGACAGCGCATCCCCTCCTTAGCAAGCAGGATCTGTGGTTAACCAGATAGCCATGGTAATCATTCCTGAAGGCTGTTTCTTGCAATTCTTTGTTTTTCCAAGATAAGAGGAAAGGGCTCTAATGAGCAATCAGAACTCAGTGAGCTTAAGTGAAACCCACTCTATTCCTCTGGTTTCTGGGCAAGAATGATTAGTAGGTTATTAGATTTGATTTTGTTAAATGCATGCATGCTATATATATTTTCCTTCTTTACCCAAAAGGAAGTGAGAGACACAGGTGGTTGAGCAGGAACAAGGGATGCAGGTAGCTACAGAGAAATGTCTGTTATGCACACACAGGGAGTGAGTCCTAGCTCCTTCCTGGGTCCCCAGAGCCCAGATAATCAACTAAAGCCTTCCCCCTTGGACTTCCCGCCATGCTATAGAAACAGAGACACAAGTCTCATAATGACAAGATTCAGTGCATGAAATTCCTCTAGGAATCCACAAATGTTTGGACCCTGGCTGGACACTTGGTAATCCAGTTGCACACTTAGAAACTAGCATCTTAAACATGACGTCTACTGTCTTGTCTGACCGGGGGAGGTTAATTTCTGGGACGCACCGTTGGGTACTAACCAGTCACTGACTGTGTGACCTTAACTTCTTGTTGATGAGCAAAAAACGTTCATCTCTTGTCGGGAAAGGCTCAGGATGAGTCTCTGAGGATGGGGCTGAGGACAGGCTCCTCACCCACTCACATGATTCTTGGTTCCACTCAGGAAAAGAAGAGATCATGACTTTCTGAGTGTTGATGTGCCAGACAGGCTGTGTTTTCTGACTCAATTTTCATAACAACTCGACGAGAGGCAGCTTATATGTCTAGTTGATTTCAGAAACTCAATTGAGTGTAGTTAAGTAACTTTCCCCAAATCATACGACTGGTGGTATTTGACACCATTCTGTCTGATTCTAAAATTTATTCTTGTTATTTTTTTTCTCCTAGCAGTCTGGCTTCATTTCTGAAGGCTTTAGAGGGAAGAATCTTCATGTCTGGGCATGACCTAAAGCCACAGAGATGTCCAGGGGCAGAACTGAAAGGAAACTCATGGATTCTCAGACAATCCTAGCTGGTCATGTGCATGTCTGAAGTGTCCCACCATCCTAGTTAGGTTTATGTTGGTGTGACCAGAAGCAGCTTGGGAAGAAAATGGTTTATTTTTGCTTATGGTCCATAGTCCATCAAGGAGGGAAGCCAGTGTAAGGACATAAGTCCAGAACTTGGAAGCAGGAACTGAAGCAGAGACCTCGGAGGACTTCTATTTACTGACTTGGTCTTCATGACTTCTCAGCCCACATTCTTATACAACCCAAGGCCAGCAGCACCACCTCTGATGGGCCTGGTCCTTCTAAACTCAATCTCAATCAAGAAAATGATTCACGGACCTTCCTATAGGCCAGTCTTACAGAGGTAACTCCTCTACTGATGTCTCCCCTTCCCAGGTGACTGTAGTCTATGACAAATTGACAAAAAAAAAAAAAAATAACGAGCTCATCCAGGAACATCGAGCACAAATGACCTGACTCACAGAAGCCATCCCAGAGCAGTTATTTGCATTTTGCTTTTCTAGCAAGAAAAAATGAAGCATGCTTCATTTTGTTCCAATTTTGAGGAATGAAGTCTGCAAAGGGCTTTAAGTGGGGATGGGATGGGAATATTACATTCTGGCCCTTTCTTCTCCATGGAGAACCAGCTTATGATGTCTGTAGCCTTCATAAGCCTCGTATACCCCAGCTGGTCCATTAGAGGAAGGGAGATGGGAAGAAATGGTTACCTCAGTGCTGAGAAGAGGGCTGACCCTAGTCTCTTACTGGGAACACCTGGCAGTGGAGAGCTGACAGCAGGGGCAGCCATCGCCTGCCTTTCCCCGGGCCTCCTGTGGGTTAACTGAGAGGTCAGTGAGGGGCATAAAGCTATTTGCTATAGTGGTAGGTATTAGACAGGCAGCCAGTGTGCCTGCCCAGGGGATGGGAAAAAGTGGACCCAAGCTGGGTTCCTGTCAGGACATCACCTCCTGGTTTCTCTCCAGGTGCTATTGGCTGTGCGATCTACAAACTAGGCCTTTATCCTTGATCTAGCTGCCAGCCTTCCCTAAAAGACAGAAGCCTTCTTTTCCATGCCAGGGTCTTATCTTTCCTATCGAGAATATTCCCACAGAAAGCAGAAAAGCCACCTCAAATGTCACGCTGCTTATGTGGGTGGTTTTGACCAGCCTGTCGGGGAGGTGGGGCTCTTCCCAAGGACACATTGGAAACAAGGCTTGTTTAAGAGCCTTGCAACATGGAGCATTTCAAAAATAGATCACATATGTCCTAGACTCTTGAGCATGTGAGTGGCACCTTCTCCACCCTAAGATGGAGCTGAGGTAAGGACCTCGACAAGGTAAGAGTGAAGACTGTCCTTCAGAGGGTTCATGTCTGAAGACTTACTTGTCACCCTGTGGCACTGTTGGGAAAGAGGTTCCAGAAAGAGGTTTCTGAAGTTGGTTTCTTATGAGAAGAATTTTAAGTCATTTGAAGTGTGTCCCTGAATTGGGATCTCTCTCTCCCTCTGTCCCTTTGTCTCTCTGTCTCTGTCTCTGTCTGTCTGTCTCTCTCTCTCTCTCTCTCTTTCTCTCTCTCTCTCCCTGTTCCTTGCCATCATGAGCTTTACTTTACCTCTCTACCCACTCCACACCAGGGACTCTCTTCATCTCTATAGGTCCAAATGTCTGACCACAGCGTGATCCTCTGAACCCTGAAATCTTGAGCTAAACCAAAGTCTTTCTCATAAACTGATTTTTCTCGTAGTGATGTAAATGCGAGGAACTAACCTTGGACTGTCTGAGTCACTCCCAAATGCCACCAGATGCATCTTCAGAAGAATGGTGTTGACTTGGGAGTGCTAGGACATATATATGCAGAAGAGGTGAGGGGAGACAGAGAAGAGATGGCTACAAGACTTGGGATGCTGATCTGTAAGTAAAGCAAGCAGAGGGGCAGTTAGAGAAATGGAGTGATGGATCAGATGGGGGAGGGAAAGAAGGAATGGTAACTGACTTGAGAGTCTGAGGTCAGACTCTCGGGGTGTGGAAGGCTGCTCCAGGGCTGAGAAGAACACTGGGCTTCATTCAGATGATAGCACTTGGCTTTTCAGTGTGTGTGTGTGATGGTCAGAGCCCTAGAATGGTGGGCACCGTGAGTCAGTAGTTCCTGGGGGCTAGAAGAGTTGGAGAGAAAAGCCAGAGGAGGTTGGAATGGAGGCTAGGAGCACTCCACCCTCTGCAGGCTGGGAGCACTCCACCCTCTACAGGCTAGGAGCACTCTACCCTCTGCAGGCTGGGAGCCCCACCCTCTACAGGCTGGGAGCACTCCACCCTCTGCAGGCTAGGAGCACTCCACCCTCTGCAGGCTATGAACACTCCACCCTCTACAGGCTGGAACACTCCACCCTCTACAGGCTGGAACACTCCACCCTCTACAGGCTGGGAACACTCTACCCTCTGCAGGCTGGGAGCCCTAACCTCTACAGGCTGGGAGCACTCCACCCTCTGCAGGCTGGGAGCACTCTACCCTCTGCAGGCTAGCAGCACTCCACCCTCTGCAGGCTGGGAGCCCCACCCTCTACAGGCTAGGAGCACTCCACCCTCTGCAGGCTGGGAGCACTCCACCCTCTGCAGGCTGGGACCACTCTACCCTCTGCAGGCTGGCCAAGGAGGAGTAGGAGACAGCAGAGGGACTGGAAAGCAATGAGAGAGGGGCAGGAAGTAGCTCAGAGAAGGGTGGAGAGAGGATAGAGTCCCAGGACCACGCAGGAATCCCCTGAGATAACTATGCTGAAAGAATGAGGTGTGTGTCCCTCAGTACCTGCAGCATGGATGTCCTTAGCAACATGAAGAAGGTCAGTGCTCGGAGGCAGGGATGGACTTGACCACATGCCAGGCAGGTTGCAGCTGCTGAGAATCCAAAACAATTCCTGGAATCTACTTAACCCGGGACTTGGCATGGCATCATTCATCCCCACTGCCTTCCTTGGAGTGAAGTATTATTAGGTCACGCTTGAGATTCTGCTAGCCTTGAGGTCTGCTCCGAGCACTGGGGTGCACAATGTGCAAATGAACATTTTCATCCAAGAGCATTGGTGCCCGGGCCTCCTGGCTCAGTAAATTCTCAGGGTGACAAGGGAGCTATGTAATTAGCTCCTTATTTCTTCCTTTCCAGTGGTCTGGGCAGCCTCTTGGTGGAGGCTGGTCATGGACCCACGGCCTGAGCAAGCCATTTTTACTCATCATGGAGGAGACCAGTTGAATGTGTCAGGATGGCTGGGGTTGCCCATCATCCATCTAGCTGTGCTGCAGACTGAAGACCATGTCTGCAAGCTGCAGTCTGGCAGTGTCCTTCCAGATGCTCGTCAGATTAGGGTTCCAAGGTAGACCAGTTGTCTCAAAATCTCCTCTATGGCTTGAATTGATTCAGTGATTTAATACTGTACATTCTAAGTCACTGCAACTGAACATTGCTAAATCTGAGACTCCAAATGATGTCCATGTGTGGAAAATAACTTCAGATTCAAAACTCAGACCCAAGCTGCCTCACGCTCTCCTCTGTCCATGTCTGAACCTGGAAACCTTTCACCAGCCACACAAAGGAATTTCAAGGTCAAATTATATGACATTTCCTATTCATGGCACAAGGCTAAGCTTCAAAAAGCAGGGAGCTAGACATTCGGATGGCTCTGGCTTAAGCCAGATTGTTCTGGAATCTTCAGGAGGAAGAGTCACTGTGACTGTACTGAAGAGCTGTTTCTGAGAGAGTGACTTGGACCTGGCCCTACCCTGGCATGTCCTTGTTTCAGCCTTGATGGAGCCACAGCTGGTTCTGAGAAGGTGCTTTCCCAGTGGCTTAAATGGACTATCTACACTCACAAAGTTGGGTCACATCTGGCCAAGGACAAGACTGAGAGACTCCCAGCTAGGCCTCCGATGGTGATGCCATTACCAGGCAGTCCCAGCCCTGTCAGCCACTCTGAAGCCTGCAGGGGCCATCCACTGTCTCTCAGTGTCTTCTGTTCCAGCTCTACACTGGTGCCGCCAGGCAGTCAGACAACTGTGGCCCACCTGAAGTCACCACAATTTGACCTGGTCACTATACTGCCCAGCTCTACATCCATAGGAGAGGGAGACCTGGGTCTAAAGCACTGTGAATACAGTATATATGGTTTATGTAAGGTCATTTTCATTCGAGTACATACTATTCCTTTAGCAAATCCTTCCATATTCCCTCCCTGTCCCTCACCCTCCCTTCCCATTATTCTTTCTGTTCCTCTAGGAAGTTTTGCTTATATAGCCTTTTCTTTACTTAACAAATTTTATTTTGAATTATGCGTATCTGTGGAGGTGTGCGCAAGTGAGTGTAGCTGCCCTCAGAGGCCAGAAGAGGGTGTCAGATCTCCTGGAATAGGAGTCATATGTGGTTGTGAGCGCCTCAACTTGGGTTCTGGGAATTGGAATCCAGTCCTCTACAAGAGCAGCAAACACTCTTGACTGCGAAGCCATCTCTTTAACCCTTGCATGCATGTCAGCTGGAGGGGTGATTTTACATATTTCTGAGCTGGACCCCAGCCGACTTTCTGCTTTTCATTTTGACACAGGAACTCAAAGGCTGCCTGGGCTGGCCTTGAACTCACTGTGTAGACAAGGCAGACCTTAAACTTGGACACCTCCTGTCTAAGCTTCCCGCAGCTCCGGTTACAGGCTTGTGCCACCAGCCTACTTCATGTCCACATTCATCTTGACTCATCGTGTGTGAAGAGTTCCCAAGTAGTGCCACATACACATCCTTAACAACAACACTGATGGAAATATTAGCCTGGAAATTTAGGGCATCCCTGAGCTTTAAGTGTCAAGGATTTCATACAGTCTGTGTGTGACTGCTTGTGTGCCAAACTGCGTGGCTACAGTCCCCTTGGGCTGTTTCTCTGGACAATCTCAACTTGACAAGATTGGGGCACTGACAGAAAACTCCCAGTCTCTCTGGGATTTGCAGTGTACATATGGAGAAACTGAGGCTCTGGAAGACTACATGTTGATCAGAAGCACTGGTTGTTACTGCAGAATCCTGTCTGCCCAGCCTTAGTCTCCCCTTTGTCCCATGCAGACAGACATTAAGTCAAAGTTGGAAAGAGGCAACTCTTCATTGGATCCTTTCAGAAGATCCCAGTGAAGGGCCCAGTGCTCCCCTGGTTCCCAAAGCCTCCATGTAACATCAAGGTCCATGAATGTCTCAATTCCCTCTCCTTTATAGCCAGGCCACCCAGCCTCTCCATGTCAGGACAGTCTCTTCATTCTTTAAAACATTTGCCTGTCTGCAATCCAGATCTCTTTAGTCCCAGAAAACTCTGACACTGGGAACATCCACAGCATCCTCATGCCTGACATACTAGACCATGGCAGACACATGTAAGGGAATCCTGCAGGGATTTGCGTGTAAACTGCAAGGAAAGAGAGTGGCATGGGGCTAGCTGGGAAGGAACTCAGAGGGTGAGCATGTGGCTTTTACCTTCTCTTGGAGTGCCAACATGATGCAGGCTAGAGTCATGTGAAAGCAGGGAACTCCAATAGAGAAAATGTCTCCATAAGCTTGGACTAGCCTGTAGAACATTTTCCTAATTAGTGGTTGGTGCAGGAGGACTCAGCCCATTGTGAGTGGTGCTACCCCTGGCCTGGTGGTCTTGGATCCTATAAGACAGCGGGCTGAGCAAACCATGAAGTACAAGTCAGCTTCTGCATCAGCTCCTGCCTCCAGGTTCCTGCCCTGTTTGAGTTTCTACTCTGATTCCCGCTGATGGGAACTACAGATGGGGAACCATAAGCCAGATAAATCCTCCCCTCCCCGAGTTACTTTTGGTCATGATGTCTCAGGACAGCACTATAAATCCTAACTAAGACAGATGTAGTCACCGGATAGTGTAAAATCTACTAGGGAATAGTCAGACGCTGCTGACGGGGGGGGGGGGCTAGATGAGGTACTTTATATTTAAATAGTACTGCTCAGATTCTAATTTAAATCTATAAATTTAAATTAAATACCATGTATGTAATATACACGTTTAAATTAATTATCTCATAATTAATAAGTACATCTTAATTAAATACTTAGTAATTAATACATACCTTTAAGTGAAAGGCAGTATGTAATAACTTAAGTTCTTTTGAGAGTTTAAATAAGATGCTCAGCCCACGTTGAAGTCATGCATTCAGTGCACCCAGTTCTTGATAAAGAAGTAAATGTCTAATAATTTACTAGGGGTCACCAGGGCAAGGAACCATTGGGTCAAATGCCAGGTGCCTAATTACATGTTAGATGTATGAGTTATGTGTCCCCCCTCCTGCCTGAGTCTGAAAGCCTTGAGGTGGGGTTCCTGGTGGCCTGTGTCCTTGCGCTTGGCCCAGAGCTGGAACACACAAGCCCCTGGAATACTCCTGTGAAGTTTCCTCCAGTAACTCGTGCTGCTTGGCCACACAGCCCATTCCTGTGGACTTTGTTGTGTGTTTCTCTGGGTACGAGCTGGACTGTGAACTCCTTACACAGCAACCAACACCTGCCTCAGCTTAGAAGAAAAAGATGTGTTGACTGTGTTTGTCCGTGCATTCAGAGTACAGAAAGTTCACCTACATAAATGCACATGCGCACATATACATGCACAAACACTTGTATATACTCCCCTTGTACATAACTAGGCTCAAAGGAACCTCTTCAGTGAGTAGCAAATGAACGCATCTGCACTCTACAGTAGAGCAGGCCTGACCACATATCCTACCATGCCCGATCCATCAGAGACGAGGACCTTGGTACCCAGGGACCCCTGTACTGAGCCGTAGCTGACCAGGTACTGCTGAGTGGTGGGTTTTTGTGTCTCTGGGCAAAGGACAGATTATAAATTTCCCAAGCCCAGTAATATGGAGGCACTATGGCAGATTGATTTTGAAAAGGCACACTCTGTGCAGTGCCCAGGCCCTCAAAGACCCCTGTTCGTCATGGGCTTCTTGACATTGTTAACTTTGGACCAAGTGCAGTCAGCTGAGTTGAGTATTTTCTTTGCCCTATCACCTTCGGATGCTTCAAGATTTCCTCACTCTGAAGATGGGATGCTGGTCTACAGCCTTGCAGCAGTGAGTGACTACAGCACTGTCTTAGTTAGGGTTTCATTGCTGTGAAAACATTTAACTGGGGCTGGCTTACAGCTTCAGAGGTTTAGTCCATTATCATTATGGCAGGAAGCATAGTGGCCTGCAGGCAGACACAATCCTGGAGATGTAGCTGAGAGTTCTACTTCTGGATTCACAAGCAGCAGGAGAGACTGTGTGTTACACTGTATCTAGCTTAAGCATAGGAGACCTCAACAGCCGGCTTCCACAATGACACAACTTTCTCAACAAGGCCACTCCAACTACAACAAGGTCACACCCACTACAACAAGGTCACACCTCCCACAACAAGGCCACTCCTACTCCAACAGGGTCACACCTACTAACAGTGCCACTCCCTATAGACCAAGCATTCAGGCCCATGAGCCTGTGTGGGCCATTCTTAAGTCAAGCCACAACCAGCATCCAAGATGAAGGGTGACACATTCACAACACTTATTTATCAGATGTGTTGAGAGACGCCGAGTGTAACAGTGGCAGCTGCAGGCTCTGATGCTGTTAAAATCTGAGCAAATCCCTCCCACCTCGCCAAGATCTGAGGTCCATCCTAACCACTGAATTGCAAGCAACCTTTCTACTCTGCCTCAGATCTGTCCATCCAGCTCTTCCTGTCCCCTGTCCAAAGTCACTGTTGCTGAGAATCAGAGACTCCGTCCAGCGGCTGTGCCCCATCTGGCCAATGCAACAAACCAGGGTTCTGGTTTGCAGGACACTCAAGGGGCTTCTATCAAGAGGGAAGCCTGGCCAGAAACAAGCAGTAACAATCACAGCAGTAACGAACGTTAATGGGGATAAGAAGTGCTGGCTGGAACGGACGGAAATCATGTAGATGGGGAAAGGGGTGTGAGAGGCAATGTTGTGAGGAAGGAAGCCCGGGAGCTGCTGACACCTTACATCACAGGGCTCTTGGGTGAGAGAGTCCAGAGCACTCACCAATGAGATGCAAACATCCCGTGCAGACACCATGTGCTGGGCATTGAGGAAGCAAGGTAGCATGAGCCAAGGCAGGTGTCCACGGCAGGGTAAGAATGAAAGACTCAGCCCTGCAGCCCAGGAGCCGGAGGTCAGAGTAGACAGTCTCCAGGGAGTAGGCTGTACAGCTGATTGGCTCTAGAAGAGGCCTCTGGGTCTTGAGGAGAGACTAGGGAAAACTAAAGGAAAGGGATCCATTTGCAGAGACCTGGAAAAGCCATCATCCCTGTTGCCTGGACACCTTCCAGTGTGGCTGCATTGGGATCACCCACCATCCTAACCATGCCCTTTACCCAACTCATTGGTTCCCCAGGTTGAACTTTGATGGATTGAACTTTGGTTTGTCTTGGGACTTTGTGGGGGAGAGGTAGAGTTACCTAGTCCCTCCCAGGATGTCTCATGACACCTTCCCAGAGCAGAGTGAGCATCCAGCCTCAGCCTGCAGAAGAGGCTCCTGGTCCAGATGATGGGTTATCTGTGTTCCCATGACATCTTCCCAGAACAGTTCAAATAAGGCAGCCTGGGCATAGGGTGCCAGGGCCTTTATCTCCCCTAGACACAATCTTGCATTTGTTTGCTGAGCTGGAATCAGCAGAGCTGACAGAAATGTGTCAGCCAAGTCCTTAAAGCCTCTCGTGTTTCTTTGACTCCATCCCTATACCCTGGGTCAGGTCCAGGATATGAAAGGGGCTCGCCAGCTAAGGTGCTGTGCTCAGCTGATGGAGGTGACCCAGCCTGGCTGGTGTTTGCAAACTGGGTCTGAAGTTACAGGGTTTCGATGTCAGTTTGCCTGGACACTGAAGGGGAGCCGTGGAGGAAGGAGGGGCCAGGCTGCTGCAGGCTCAAGTACCTCCTCCCCACTGCAGGAGCCACTCCATCCGGTAGCTTCACGTGAGCTAGAACAGGGCCCTGGGAGCAGAGCTGGGATCGGCCACAAACAGAGCCGTATCCCTAGGGCACTCTGTGGACAATTGTGGACCCTTCTGGCCTGGATGAGGGTATCCCAAGGTGGCCTGAGAAAGGAATGTAACTGAGCTTCAGGGTGACATCAGACATACAAAGTCACACTGGCAGGTTGGCTGTCTATACCAAGAGGTCATCTGGCACTTAGAGTTCCTGAAGTAAGTACCAGAGGAACCTGAGGGCTCTGAACAGGACCACTCCATCCCAGTCCAAGAGGAAGCCAAGATGACAGGCTGAACCTCCACCACCCCCCCAGAACAGGTCACTTATGTCACACACACACACACACATACACACACACACACACTCCAGCCACACTCTGACCCCGCTCACACTCTCTATCCTAAGCACTGTGGTTCTTTTTGTAAGGTGAGTGCAGGCTGAAGGCTCTCACCTGTGCTGGAACGTTTTCATGTCAACCTGACACAAGCTACAGTCATCAGAGAAGAGGGAACATCAATTGGAAAAACAAACAAACAAACAAACAAACAACAAAACAAACAAACCAAAATGCTACCATAAGATCAGGCTGCAGACAAGTCTATAGGACATTTTTAAAATTAGAGATTGATGAAGGAGGACCAAGCCCATTGTGGGTGAGGTCACCCCTGGGCTGTTGGTCCTGGCTTCAATAAAAAGCAACTGAGCATGCCAGTCAGCAGCACCCCTCCATGGCTTCTGGATCAACTCCTGCCTCCAGGTTCCTGCCCTGTTTGTGTTTTTGCCCTGACTTCCTTGGACGATTAATAGTGATGTAGAATTAGGAGCCAGGTCCTCCCTGTGTGGCTTTGGGTCATGGTGCTTTGTCATACATAGCAAGAGGAACCCTAACTAATGCATCACCCTAACAATGCTTGAGTGGCTTCACGAGACAGTCTTGGGAGCTCCTCTGTGCTCTAGGGTAATTGCTCTACTGTCCTCCCTGGGCTCAAGGGCAGCCTGCCTTTGCTCTGGTGTTGAAATATCTCAGTGTGACATTCAGCGGTCTCATCCTCTGCCTCTGAGTCATTTGTGGACCCAGCTCTAGCCCTTTCTCCTGTATCAGTGTAGACTCCTTCCTTCTGCCCTCTGGACCTGACCAGAGAGAGGGAGCCCTCCCACTCTACCCACCCCAAAACCCGTGTGCTCACCTCAATTTTACCCTCTGAGAATATCAGAGTTCCAGCAGTTTCCATCCACAATGGGCTGTCTCTGGGTCTGAGATGCGGCAGAAGATCATGGAGGGGAAATGTGGTTGAGCAAGGCTGCTTAGCTCACAGCAATCCTGAAACAGACAGGAGGAGGGGAGGGGTCCAGGGCAGGAAAAGGGCCCCAAGGCACCCTAGTGGTATATATCCTCCAGGTGGGCTTCCTACAGTTGCCGAAAGTTCTCAGAAGGGATCTGGGAACCAAGTGTTCACCACGGGAGCCTATGAGGGACATTTCACTTCAACCCCGATAGCCTTCTCCAGCACCATGCAGCCGGAAGACCCCTACCCATGTTCGGCAGAGCATGGTTCATCTCCCTTTGACTCTTGCGAGCAGAGCACAGCTTGATTTTGCTCATTTAAGGCTTTATTTATCATTTTAATTATATGTTTCCTGTGTGTCTGTGTGGAGGGATGCAATGCGAATGTGGTTGCCCAAGGAAGCTAGAAATTGGAGCTACAATGGTTGGGAGCCTCCTGATGTGGGTGCTGGGAACTAAACCCAGGTCCTCTGCAAGAGCAGCAAGCATCCTTAACTACAAAGCAAGTTTCCAGTGACCTACTCCCACCATTATGAAAAGCACTCTCTTCATTGGTCGGCCCACCTGTCACTCACAGCAGGAAGCCCCACCTTTGCTGATTTCATTGACTAATTAGGCTTTCCATACAACACCCCTGAAGAGCCCCGCATTCAATCTTTTATTAAAACCGTTGTTACATTTGTTAACTGAATGGGTGTGTGGAGAGGTAAAGAGGCGACAGATCTGGGATCTGCGTGGCACTCACAGTGTGGCATGCTGAGGAGGTCAGAGGTCAACAATTGGTTCTTTCCTTCAACCACGTGGGCCCCAGGACTTGAGCTGAGGCAACAACTGCATCACCATAGCATCTCCCCAGTCCCTTTATTGCCTTGACAGGGCCACCCGGGAGTAGGCCCGCAGGGTTGCGAGTTATTGCTCTGAACTGCGCAGAAGGCAACGTCTCCGTTCCAGACAACGACCAGATTCCAGAGCCCCTGCGCTTCTCACCCCTGCTGGAAGAACCCGTCTCCTTCCCTCCAGGTGAAAGCCAGGCTGCTGCTAGAAGGAAAGAGCTCTGTAAAGCTGAGCCTGGCCAGTGAGCTGAGGTGGGAGCTCCTCATGGGTCTGATGGGTCTGGCCTCAACTAGGGGTGCAGAGCAAGATCCCCTCAAAAGAAGAGGAAATGAAAACCACAGTAGGAAAGAGGGAATGGGAGAAATCGGAAAGCGTGGCCTGTCCTCCCTAAATGAATAGCTGGGCCGCCAAGTCTCATTTCCTCAAAACTGACAAATGACATTTTAAACCCACTCCCTCTCTCCAATCTTCCCCTCTCTGAAGATGAGTTGCACAGGGGAGGGGGCGGGATCCAGTGGAGACATTTGTTTCAGCCCAGATTGAAGAATTGCCCAAAGTAAAATATTTATGTTCTCTGCACCCAGCTTGTTTTCTCCCCAAACCAGAGGTCAGAGCCCTGATGAGGGAACAGACTGTTGGCTTCCTGTCTGAAAATACCCCGCACATCTCCCACGAAGGCCCCTGCCCCGGCCCTTTGTTCTGCCTGGGCGAGTGAAGCTGCCGGTGTTCCAGACAGAATTCCAAATTAGATTATTTGAACGGCATTAGCAGCTGCTGGATGGGAAGAAATGAAGGGTGGCGTTGTCAGAGCCTTGAGCGAGAAGAGAGACCTCCAGAGAACATCTGGTCCACGCTCCATGCAAGATGGAGGGTGCTGGGACAGACATGCCATGGCAGATGGCCGATCACTAGCCCAAAGTCCCTGGTGAGAAGGCATTGCCTCTTTCTGGGGTGCCCATTGCCCACTGACCATATGCAGTAGTGTTCCTCTGAGATGGGCACCTGCTTTTACGAACTGACAGTGCTAAGGAAGTATTGCTTGTATCTGAAGAGAGAGAGAGAGAAGAGACAGAGAACGAGAGAAAAGGGAAAGAGACACAAAAGAGGGAGAGAAGAGAAGAGAGGAGAGGAGAGGAGCAAGATGCAAAACAGGGTAGGAGAGAGAGAACAAAGAGAAAGAGAGAGAAGAAGACAGAGAGAGAAAGGACAGACAGAGAGGGAGGGAAGGAGGACAGAGAGAGAGAGAGAGAGAGAGAGAGAGAGAGAGAGAGAGAGGAAGACATGTAGGGATGGGTTCTTATTCAGCATCTGAGCCACACCCACAGTCCACCAGAGCAGAGTTCGGAGTCAGGGCAGCTGCAGTCACTCACCAAGGTGTTTTGGGCTGCGGCCTTCAAGGCAGTCTTCTATGAACAATACTATTCCGGCCCAAGGCGCAGATGGACCATCCCACTTCTTTCAAAGTGTTCCTGCGAGCGAGCGTGCTTTCTGACATCAATGTTTAAATGCCGGAGTGTGGCATCTCACACAGAGAGCTCAGCAATGAGGAGGCAGAGGCAGGAGGGAGAGTCCATTCAAGTTTCAGGACAGACTCTGCCTCAAAACCAGCAACACAAGCACTTCATCGGGTGGCTGTGTAAATTAGTTACCTCCTCTAATGCAGTAGGCACCACAGGACAAAACGTCACGATCTCTGAGAAGCAGAAGATGGCTTTGAGCAATGACTCTCCCTGGTTCAGAGACAGGCCTCACCTCTTCCCTGCCTGCAGCCCACTATCACCTCAGGCCTCGCATCCTGGCTCTTTTGTCTCACAGACCAGGGTTTCCTGAATGCAGAGTCTGTTCTGTAGCCTTAAGAGTAGACCTTGGAGTTACAGCATAGGAAAGGCCTTTGACCCCTGGAGTGACCTTTTCTGGGGTTGCAAACAAACTACTAAGCCCATTTAAGTTTCACTATCAGAACAAAGAAACTGGAGACTGGTGTCCAGCTCAGTGAGCCGGCAAGCTTATGGGGTCACTCTCAGGGGTTCATGTGAGGGGTTCACATGACTCACAGCTGCTTCACTGCAGCGCAGCAGCAGGACAGCTCAGGCGCTCTGCAGCTCCCTGCATGGAGTCCCAACCCCCAGCAGCTGTTAACCACACCAAGGAACCTCGTGGGTCTTGGAAGGACCCCAGGAACTTCTAAGCTTTGTTTGCTGCCTGAGCCCAAGCCTTGTAAGTTAGTTGATTTGGGGGTCATTGGGGAGTCTCTAAGAGGAAGTGTTTTGATTATGAGGTAGTTACTACAGGACTTTAATTCTCAGAGAAAACCATCCGCTTTTTATAAGTCTTCTGTGCATTCGGGAAAGGGAAACACTTGGAGCTTTTGGGAGCTGTGGGAAATGGGCCAAGAGCAGAGAGGTTCTGGATTATCTAGAGGAAGACCAAGGGGGACTTGGTGACCCCTGGTAAACCTGGGCCTTTAAGCTCATTCGCATCCTCCTGCGCCTAGAGCAGCCTTCAGTCCAGCTCCTAAGTGCCACTTTAATGGGGAGAACATCAGCTGGAGATCCCGTGTCATCATGCCACCCCACACAGTGACAGCTGCCTTTACAGGGAGAACCATAGCATGATAGGAAAGGCTCCAATGACAGCTGCTAACTCTCAGAGGAAAGGACGACAATGAGCTAAAGGGTGGACGGTATGCTCTGGGGTTCCCTTGGATGTCCGAAGCATTAACAAGCTTGATGCCAGGAGCTGAAGAATTTAGGTTCCAGGGAAAGAGACAGACCCTGTGAAGGGCAGGAGCCACCCTCCCCACTGCCTCCAGAGCCTGCTCTTGTTAAAGGCTCCCATGGGCTCCATTGCTAAGGGCAAGGCTGGGCTGGGGTTTGGCTTCATTTGAACTTTGCAGATGTTGACGTGTTTGACACCCGCTTGAAAGATGTCCACATCCGTGTTGTCACCTGTGTCAGGGAAAACCTGAAGGAGTCCCCTCCATCCAGGGCTCAGCCAAGTGTTGAGCTATAACACCAAGGAGTCCCAGAAGAGAGCGTCAGATGCCTCCGTGTGGTCGGTGCCTTTAGACAGAGCATCTTCTCTTGTGCTGTATTGCATCTCCCGGCTTCCACGTAGCACACATTCTTGTCTTTTAACCTGCATCAGAGCATGCTCTTCCTCGTCTTTTTCAGGACTCTCTTCATCTCCCATACTCTCAAATGAGAGAGCAAGAAGCCAGACAGAGGGGTATTCCCCTTACACTCATCCAATCTCTAGACACTCAGACGCGGCTTTAGAGAGCACTAGCATGACCATGACTCCAGATTTCCAGAGAGCCAGAGTTTCTATGTCCATGCTACCTTAGTTAGGGTAGACACCATGACCAAGGCAACTCTCAAAAGGACAACATTTAACTGGGGCTGGCTTATAGGTTCAGAGGTTCAGTCCATTATCATCAAGGTGGGAACATGAAAACATCCAGGTAGGCATGGTGCAGGAGAAGCTGAGAGTTCTGCATCTTCATCTGAAGGCAGCTAGCAGAATACTGACTTCCAGGCAGCTAGGATGAGGGTCTTAAAGGCCACACTCACAGTGACACACTTACTCCAACAGGGCCACAGCTTCTAATAGTGCCACTCCCTAGGCCAAGCATATACAAACCATCACACCTGCTTAGCTCCACTCACCTTCTCCTTCAGCCAAACTCTAAATTCACAAACCCACTCAATTTCCTCTTCTCTGTGAAGTTCTAATATTCCAACTCACTGTGTATCAAACTTTCCTCTTATATTCTGTGTCATTTCCTCAAAGGAACATAACCCCCAGGTCCTACTGTCCCTAGAGTCACCCTGGCCTCCCATCTGTCTTAAGCCCTTGAGAAGTCTTGGGCCATCTGGTGGGTGCTCTTTCTGTAAAGGACCCTCTTGCTATGCCTAGTTGTAATGACAACCTTGACACAGAAAAAGTCGTTCTTTATAGCACGACTTGTCAATGGAATGTTCTACAGAAAATGCCATTTGTCTAGAAAATTCAGAAAAGATTCTTTAAGCCAAATCTACTTGAGGACATTTGAGGCTAGTAGGGGCGTGAGGAGCCAAGGCTCAAGATTAAAAGGCCAGCTCAGGAAGGAGAGCCAAGAAGTTGCCATGACTTTTTTATTGGAAGAAGTTGCTGATTTTCAAAACAAGCAGCAAAGTTGAGCAGGGTGCTGTGTGGCCCTGGGTGGATGGAGGAGGTGGTGTCAGGCTGCTAAGGAGCATGTGCCACAGCCTGCATGCTGGATGCCACACAGGGTCCAGAAAAGGCTGTGACCAATCACTGTTTGACTTCCTGGGGAGATATGAGCAATATTTACTCACCCCAGATAAGTCATTGATGACAGATCAATGGCAGTGCTACCAAAATACATTTGGGAAACCCAATGTGTTTTATTGGAGTTACTGAGAGTTACTGATATGAATATGGGTGAGAGATTACTTCCCGGAGCATGGCTGACTTAAAGGCAGTTGCACCATCCGAACGTCTACCCCAGCAAGGTTGCTGACTCATGAAAGCTATAAATCTGAGGCTCTCTGCATGACTTGCAGGAAGTCTCACACCTCAGAAGGTGTCCTCCTTCCTCATCTAATTCTCACCGCTTCTGTAACCTTAGGGAAGAACGATATGAATTTAGTGAGTTTCAGAGACTTTCTTAGACTTGTGAGTTGGTTTGCTTCCTAAGTCTTAAGAGTTTACCTCCAGAATGAAAATGTTTTAATTTGGAGGATATCACTACACAGGGTTCAAGAAAAGAACATCCCAGAAATGGGCTGGCACTAAACAACCCCTCCCCTCGAAAGGAGAAATTAAGTTTGAAGCTTGTGAATGATTACAGGCTAGAGAAAAACTCAGTGGGCCAAGCCTGTACCAAGCCTGTGACTGTCCAAACAAGCCTGAATAAAAGCAAGCAAGCTGTTAGACATCCCAAGGATATGTCCGGGGCCCAGACATACAAGGACGTGCCTGGGAAATGGGCCATCTGGTCCTCTTAGATATAGTTTAAGGTCAGCCAGAAACTTCCGAATAGCACCCCCCTCTTAGGAATTTTCCACTCTGGTCTGCATGTACACTAACTAGTTAATATTTGTAGTGACCAATCATGCATAGTTATTCTAATTCCTTTGTTCCTTTAGCCCTATTTCCTATATAAGCCCTTAACTTTTGAGTTTCGGGGTTGATTCCTCTATCTCCTGCGTGAGATACATGTCGACCCGGAGCTCCTCTATTAAACAACCTCATGTGTTTACATCAAAATGGTCTCTCGTGTTCCTTGGGTACATGTTCCCCCGGGACTTGAGCGGGGGGTCTGCCTATGGGGGTGTTTCACCCCCAACAAGAGAACGATAGAAAGAACACACAAACAACAATATGATAGTCAAGGGTCAATTTCAAGCAGTGCAAGTTCAGGCTGGCTCGAGTCACTTCCCTCCCTTTCTTGAAGAGCAGCAGAAGGAAGGCACCAATGTAGAGCTGTGTGTTCTGGGACTGATTCATGAACAGGGGTCCAGATGCTTCAAACCCAAGAACAAAGGCTTGAAATTGAACTAGGTCAACCCCAGGCCTTTCCCAGCATGGGTAAACATCTTGGGCTTTCCGTGTCCCACTGAGTTGCTCAAAAATGAAGGTCAGAGTAGGAACCAAGAGGAAAATACACAACACCAAGTCCACAGTGACTCAGAGATGGCCAGTGTTCAGGCTTAAAAGGAGCTATGATGAATACGTTCAGTAAATTTCAGAACAAGTTACGGATTCTTGGCCCAGAACTGGAAACTATAAACATAAATCATAAAAGAAATTCTCAGACATAAAAATAAACACCACAAATTAAGCACTTAAACAGACAGAGCAGCCCAATGAAAGACATGCAAAAGGCTTCTGCAGCTACTTCACAGATGAGGATGTCCATACCAGGCAATTAAATACGAAAAGGTACTCAACCTCATTAATCATCAAGGGAATAAAATTAAAATTGTAAGAGGAACACCACTCCAGACTGACTGGAATAGGTTAAACTCAAAAGCCTACATGTCAAGTGAGAGATGCTTAATCGTCTCAATGTAGATGGGAGTGTGTGTGTATATATATATATATATATATATATATATACCTGTATATCTGTATCTACCTATCTCTATCTCTACATCTATATGTGGGCTGATATATGTGGACTTATAGACACAGATATAGATAGATACATAGATATATAAATATAGAAATCTATATCTATCTATACTACCTATACCTATATTTCTATTTCTATCTATCTATATTTATATCTACACATATAGACAGATATATATAGATATATAGGTATAGAAATCTATATCTATTAAAATTGTAAGAGGAACACCACTCCAGACTGACTGGAATAGGTTAAACTCAAAAGCCTACATGTCAAGTGAGAGATGCTTAATCGTCTCAATGTAGGTGACAGTGTATGTGTGTGTGTGTGTGTGTGTGTGTGTCTGTGTGTGTATCTGTATCTATCAATATCTATCTATGTATACCTATATCTCTACATATCTATATCTATGTACATATATCTACATCTATATTTATCTACATAAAACTTTGGGAAAGCACTAGATGTACCATGGACAATGAAAAAGTGCATACACCGGGACCCTGAGAGACCTGACACCTGATATCCCTGCCCTGGGGACAATTTGAAGGGAATACCATGTACAATAGAAAGCAGGAACAGTCTTTGTTTATTCTGTGTAGCTGTAGCAAAGTACCTAAGATCGACAGTTCAGGAAATACTTTTTTATTTTGGCTCTTGTTTCCAGAAGATTCAACTGGTGGCCACTTGTCTCTTTGTTTCTGGCCTCAGTTTGAGGCAGAATAGTATGGTCATGGGGGTAGGAGGAAGAATTTCTCTGTGGAGGACACTTAGCAAAGAAAGTGGTACATAGGAAGAGACTCAGGCAAGATACAGCCCCAAGATCAACCTCCTCCAATGGCCCTGGCTACCACCTTCTTCTGAGGATGTCATCACATTACAAATATATCTATAGATGGATCCATCAGTTAGGTCAGATCCGATTGTCTATGAACATGCCCCCAGAGACACACTCAGAGACGCACTCAGCCAAAGCAAACAGACACCTCAGAGTAACTGCTCTAGATTGCTTCTTAATCCTGTGATCAAAATCGTCTGGGGGAGTGTCTTGGTTGCCATTCTATTGCTGTGAAGAGACACCATCTCAGCGACAACTCTTATAAACAAAATAATTTAATTGAGAGCTTGCTTATAGTTTTTGAGGCTTAGTTCAATATCATTAGGGCAGAGAGCAGGGCAGGCATGGCAGGGACGGCAGGCATGATACTGGGCAGGGATGGTAGGCATGGCAGGGACGGCAGGCATGATACTGGAGAAGCAGTTGAGAGCTACTACTCTTCTAGTCCTGATCCACAGGCATAGAAAGAGGGAGAGGGAGGGGGGAGAGAGGGGTGGGGCTGGGCTTGGCATAGGCTTTTGAAACTTCAAAGCCTATCCTCAGTGACACATTTCCTCCAACAAGGCCAACAAAGCCACACCCACTCCATCAAGGCCACACCTACTCCATCAAGGCCACACGCACGCCAACAAGGCCACACCCACTCCAACAAGGCCACACCCACTCCAACAAGGCCACACCTGCTCCAACAAGGCCACACCCACTCCAACAAGGCCACACCCACTCCAACAAGGCCACACCTACTCCAAAAAGGTCTCACCTACTAATCCTTCTAATCCTAAATTCTACTCCCTATGACTAAGCATTCACCGGTATGAGCCTATGGCGTCATCCTCATTCAAACCACTACAAGGAGGAAACGTTTTTTTTTTAATCTTACAGCTTTATAGTCCACTGCTAAGAGACTTCAGTGTTGGAGTCCAAGGTGGGAATCTGGGGTCAGGAACTGAAGCTGGGGCCGTGGAGGAACACTGCTCACTGACTTGCTTCCTCTCTTCTCAGCCTGCGTTCTTACGTAGCTCAGGGCCATAACACCACCCACATCAGTAAGACAATGCAGCGCAGACATGGCAGTTAAATGGCGACAGTGTCTCAGTTGAGGCTTCCTTTTGCTGGGTTACTCCAGTTTGTGTAAAGTTGACAAAGACTAACCAGGGCAGTACCCACGGCAACCATTGAGTCACACATCCGCTAGCTTAGAACAAGTGAATGTGTTATGTCATGTTTGGACATGTGAGTCCGCAGCGCGGCAGACATGAGTGAATCCCTGCCACAGTCAAAGCTGATGAGCTGTTTGAGATGCTGATCAGAGGGGCCTGTGGGAAGAACACACTGAACGGTTCCATTGCACAGACTCTAAATCCAACAAGCGCATCCCATGGCTTTAGGATTCAAAGTAGCGTTTGCTCTAGGACAGAAGTCTTGGGAGTGAGGACTGGGGTGGCAGTAGTGAGAGGGTAGAATAGGCATGCTTTGTGATAATTTGCCAGCCTGTGGCCTTGTGGGTTGGATACTGTCCTATGCAAACATCATTTAAACAGAAAACACTCAAGCAACACATCAACCCTTGGCTGAGAACATGGCTTAACCTGTAAAGTGCTTGCAGCTTGAGCATGGAACCTGAGGGTGTTCCCCAGCACCCACTTATGGGCCTGATACTGAAACATGCATGCCTGTAACCCTAGTACTGGGGAGCTGGAGACAAGAGAATTCCTGGGGCTTGATCGCTATCTTGTCTAGAAACTGGTTAGATCTAAGTTGAGTGAGAAACCCTGTTTCAAAAAAATAAGGTAGATTGCAGTTGAGGAAGACACTCAACCTAACATCTACCTCTGGCCTCTACAAACACATGCACGCTTGCCTGTATACACACACACACACACACACACACACACACACATGCACTATGCACACACGCACCAGCTCTGTATAAATACACACTGAGACTTTTCCTGGGGAGACAGAACACATCTATTTACCCCAGACAGACAAAAGCCCCAACTATACTAAAGCCCAACCTGGAGAACCAGAGCTCCCATTGTGGTTAGTAACAGAAGCGTGGCTGTGCTCACTGGTCTGTGCCAACCTGACACAAATTAGTTATATCTGGGGAGAGAGAATCTTAATTCAAAACTTTTTAAAAAGTATCCCTAAAATTGCCCTAGATAGAAGTCTATAAGGTATTTTCTTAACTAATGATTGATGCAGGAGGACCCAGTTCACATCAGGTAGTGCCACCCTGGACAGATGGCCCTGGACGATACGAGACCACTGGCTGAGCAAGCCATGAGGCAGTGTTTACTCGTGGCTCCTATCTCCATGTTCCTGCCTTGAACTCCTGCCCTGACTTCTCTTCATAGTAGAGTGCAATCCAATTGCAACACAGCAGTAGAAACCGTAAGCAGGACAATGGGTGAAGGGTCACAGGAACAAGGTGACTCAAGGGTGTAGCAGCACTGAAAGACCATCCCACCACGGGTGATGCTTCATGAGCGATGCATCCCTGGGGCGCTCTGTGTGACTTGCAGGCAGTTCAACCCGTCCAGGAGACTCCAGGCAGCTCGGATGCCAGTGTCTCCTCTCCCTGTTGTCTTTTGTCACTTTTATCACCCAGGGAATGGACTGCAGTGAATCCTGTCAGCTTTCCCAGGAATGTGAAGCTTGTTCACTCTCTGGGTCTCATGAATCCCCGTTCCTTCCTGGAATGTTGTAGGTAAAAAAAATTCTTTAAAATACACACACACCACACCACACACACACACACACACACACACACACATACACACACACCACATAAGTGTGAGCATGTGCACATATACATGTACATGTGCATACATGCATATGAGTGCATGCACTGCACATACATTCATGTACAAGTGCACATGCACACACACTCATGTACACCCATTCAAGCTCATGTACACACACCTTCGTGTTCACACACACATATGCACACACACACATATCTGAACCTGTGCACATACACACACATGAACATGTACATACATACAGAGCAGCAGTGGAATGCATCCAGCATATGTTCATTTCTTGTCCCCTGGGCTTCTGACACTGTCTCAACCTCCTGTCCCTCCCAGCTGTACCTCTAGAGTAGCCACCTGGCTATCACAACCTCCAAGATTTTTCCTTGCATCCTATAATCCAGAACACAGCAGCTGGATGAGTGTGGTCTGATCTGGCAGGACTGAGCCCTCAGGCCTCTCAGGCTCGATTCCATGCCATGCACCAATCTCTACTCCCGGTGTTAGAGTATCTTAACAGATACTCTCCGTCCTGTTAAGACATCCTGGACACAGTGAGTCTGTACTGTCCCCACTGCCTGGTAGGCTCCCATCTTGGCTGTGGCTTGCCATTGTTGTTCTGAGACCTCCTTGGAGCCTTGCCTTGATGTCTCAGTTGAAGAAGTCGGCTCCTCCTGCTCCGGAGTTTCATTCTCTGCAGACCGGCTCTCCCTCACTCGTGTTTTCTCTCCCTCTCTGCTTCGCACCCTCCCTCCCTGCTCAGTAGACAGGAACCTGCAGAAGAGCAGACCCTGTATGCACTTCCAGAGCACATCAGACAGTGTTTTGCATATATATGAACATAATAATTACATGTGAAATGAATAAAACAAGTTTGGAAAATGCCCACCACTTATCTCTCCTGGAAAGCCTAATTTACATTAGCATTTTAATGATTCTAAGAAGTCTTACAGTACAAAAGAAAGCTGCTTAGCCTCCACCAAGCATCTCCTAGCTGTTGCTGAACACAACACAGAATCTTGAACCACATCTGCCAACTCCCCCTGCCGGAGGATGTCCAGGCCGGAGATCCTTGGATGTGCTCAGCCTCCCTGTGACTGTCTCAACCTTGAGCGCTTCACCCCTGCCACTCATCTCTGCAACAACCCCAGAGACTAAGGTGTTAGCAGAGATAGCTGCTAGGCCAGGGGAGGGGATTTCCAGGTTCTTGACCTCCTCAGCAAAACCTGAAGTAAAGGTTCATACTGATTTGCAAAAGTAGAGATGAAACTTTATTCAAAGCAAATAAAAAAAAGAGGAGGAAAAGGAAAGACAGACAGAGACAGAGACAGAGACACAGAGAGGGAGACAGAGACAGAGATTCAGACAGAGAGACACAGAGAGGGAGACAGAGAGACAGAGGTCAAGCTGCTTTTCCTGACAGCAGTGAGCCAGAGTAAGGACATTTCTAGTCTCCAATGACTACAGTCTGAGCCCCTCTTTATAGGGTTCAAGAGCTGAAAGAGTTTGGTTGCTAAGGGTTATAACTTGGGTGGTTTTGACTGACAGATTACATCAGTGCACAGATCCCTTCCCATAATGCATCTGGTTTTAGCCATAGACAAAGCACTTATGCATAGGGATGAGGCGGGAGATGGGAAGTTCTCACTCAGCCCTCCCTTGGCCAGTTTAACTGACTGTCACAGACCCAAAGCCAGTTCCAGCTGGATTAGCTTGAACTCTCAGAGTAGCACGTGCTGAGCATGCATTTGAAGAAAAAATGTCTGAGTCTGATAGTCGAGTAAGAGAGATGAAAGTATTCCTTTGTAAGGAGGGTGTGCATGCAGCTGGATGCAGCTGGAGTCTTAGACTGTCAGCAGGTAGTAAGTGTATAGTTCAGAGTTGAGTATATGTGCTTGCAGTAAGGGTCTCAGGCTGCTAAATACATTACTCTAAGAGGGTTGCATGCACACCAAACTCAGGGTGGCCCCAGGTTACTAGACAATTCCCATCCCTGTCTGCCTCTTACCTGTCCACCTTACTGACAACTTGGGCATCCTCCTTTTGTTTTGAGGCATGGGGAAACTGAGTCATGTCACACTGATAGAGGCAGCAATACCCGCTGTAGCAAGTGTTGGCTTCCACCTCCCACCAAAGCGACGCTCTCACCTTCTCAATTAAGAAAGGTCACGCCCTAGTGACCTGACATGGTGTGCGTGGGTCTTGACTCACCCCAGAGCGTACCCCTGGCCAGCACAGGCTGTGGAGATGATGCATCGCACCAGCTGTTCACCTTCCTGGGGAATGCGCTCTACTTCACAGCCATGAGAAATTCTCAGACACAGGTCCTGAGCCACATAACATTCTCTCTAAGGCAAACAGATTTCTGTGGCTTCCACACCAGCCTGGGCTATACAGTGAGTCACAAGCCAGCCATGGCTGTGTAGTGAGACCCTGTCAAAATTACCTTATCTCCTGAAACGTTCACCCAAGCCGACAGGAAAGATGGCAAGCTGTAACTAGCTCCAGTCTACATGATTTACGGTACTCAATGACCACAGGCTTCTCCTTGTCACTCGTCAGGAGCCATTCTAGAAGCTTCTCTGTCATGAGAGCTACAATTAGCATCACATTGGCCCCTCCTGACTGGTGCTCTGCTCAGTGTGTGTCTCCACTCTTAGGTCCTCGTCACCAAAGAAATCTCTCTGGAGGCACAAACAGGACTTCTCACCTGTCATGGGCAGCTCTACCCAAGGCCCTGTGCAGGAGCCCTGAGAGGACTCTTCTCCCAGGTCAAGTGCTCCCCCGCCCCCCCCCAAAGAAGTCTGTTCCAGAGAGAAGAAATTCAGTTTAGTACTGCTAAAAACAGGAGAGAAGGGGAGGAGAGGGAGAGGGGAAAGGGAAGGGGAGAAAGAGAAAGAGGAGGAGGGAGAGGGGGAGGGGAGGAGGATGAAGAGGGAGGGAGAGGTGAGTGGGGAGGGGAAGAAAGGCAGGAGATGGGGAGGGGAAGGGGAAGGGAAAGGGGAGGGACAAGGGGGAGAAAGAGAAAGAGGAGGAGGGAGAGGGGGAGGGGAGGAGGATGAAGAGGGAGGGAGAGGTGAGTGGGGAGGGGGCCCTGTGCAGGAGCCCTGAGAGGACTCTTCTCCCAGGTCAAGTGCTCCCCCGCCCCCCCCAAAGAAGTCTGTTCCAGAGAGAAGAAATTCAGTTTAGTACTGCTAAAAACAGGAGAGAAGGGGAGGAGAGGGAGAGGGGAAAGGGAAGGGGAGAAAGAGAAAGAGGAGGAGGGAGAGGGGGAGGGGAGGAGGATGAAGAGGGAGGGATGAGTGGAGAGGGGAAGAAAGGCAGGAGATGGGGAGGGGAAGGGGAGGGACAAGGGGGAGAAAGAGAAAGTGAAAGACGGAGAAAGGTCAGAGAGGTCAGAGAGGGGAAGGAGAGTAGAGGAAGAGGGGCAGGAGGAGAAGGGAAGGGGAGTGGGAGGAGAGGAAGGAGAGGTAGAGGGGAGGGGTAGGGAGAGGGAGAGGAGAGAGAAAGGGAGCGGGGTGGAGAGGAGAGGGAGGAAGAGGAAGAGGGGAGGGAGAAGGGGAAGGAAGATTCAGAGAGGCATCTGATGCCTCTGAACCTCGTCTATTAGACCCTCTGTGTGAACAATGAGCTCCAGGAGCCTCCTGTCTCCATCCCCAGTGTGGATGTCACAGGCGGGGGCCACTGTGTCTGGCTCTCAGGATCCAAACTTATGCCCTGAGAAGACACTGAGAGATTCTCCAGCTCCCACTGTGTCTTCTTTTCATGCCTTGACCTTTCTCATGGGATGCCCTTGAGATGTCCTCCATGGGTAAACACGGGAGTCCACACGGGAAAACATAGCAAAATTGGGCAAAGAGACAACTCTGGAATTCTTGCACACCTGCCTTTCCCACTAGGCTCCCGCTATGGCTTCAGGCCTTGCTAGCAGGAGGTCCCGGCTCCAGGGTGCAAGGTCATATCAAGATCCTGCAGGAATCAGAATGGGGATAAAATGCTGTCATTCCTGAGGATTCTGCAGTGTGCAAGTATCAAAGTCGCCAGGGCTGGTGAACAGCAAAAAGACATTTGTTTTAAAGTCCTCTTCCATCCCGACCCATGACACGGCTGTAAGTAGGCCTTCTCTCTGTTTCGAGTGATGTGTGCTGACCGCTGGCACGGCCAGGGCGAGGCTGGCGGCTGCTACCGAGTTCTTGATCTCTCATGTTGCCTTTCAGGTGCTCTAGGTGTCTACCTACAGCTCCAAAAGGGCTTGTTTTCACTTATTACTGCTGTGTGTGCCTTTGTGTGTGTGTCTATGTGTGCGATACTTGTGTGTGTGTATTTGTGTGTGTCTGTGTGCGTGTGTGTGCGTGTGTGTGTTTGTGTGTCTGTGTGTGTGTTTGTGTGTCTGTGTGTATGTCTGTGTGTGTCTGTGTGTGTGTTTGTGTGAGTGTGTGTGTGTATATGTGTGTGTGTGTGTGTGTGTGTGTGTGTG
>JADRCD010183961.1:46401-58577 GCA_019843815.1 Montemys delectorum
TGTGTGTGTGTGTGTGTGTGTGTGTGTGTGTGACATGCATGCTCAAGCACTTGCTGTGTGGTATAGGGGAGCACGTGGAGGCCAGGAGACAACTTTGTGGAGTTGCTTTTTTTTCCTCCTTAAGTGGGTTCCAGGAATTGAACCTGCGTCTCCAGGTTTGCACAGCAAGTACCTTTATTGCTGAGCCATCTTGCCAGTCCCTGGGGGCAGGGTTTATTCTCTCCCTCAGTGGTGTGACTTCTCTCTCTCCCACTTGTTCAATGAGCACTCTCTTAAACACGGTAGGATGCAAAGGCCATAGAGTACATGACGATCCTCCCTGCACACATGACATCGCCTGTGCCTGTCATCTGTGAACACATCGTACCCTGTAAGCACTGCGGAAGGTCTAAAGGACGCTAGCTCACCTTTGTTGCCCAGTCCACTGTGAAGTAACCCACCGACCGAGCAAAACTGAGCTCCTTACTTGACAGAGTGGAGAGAGTTCCACCTTCACAGAGCTGCGGAGGATGAGAGGCACGGGTACTCCTGAGATGCGAGTCTGGGTTTCAGTGGCTTGCTTCTCCACTCACAGATCCAACTCATGTGTGATGCTTAGGCGGCCACAGTTTGACAAGCGCATTGAACTAAATTCCGATGCATTAAGAGTTCCTGGATAAACACATGGGTTTGCCCAGTAGAGCCAGTGGGTATCCTGGGAATGGGGTGTTCGCTTGGGTTAGATAGATAGCTATTGTTCCTCCAGGTCAACATGGAGGGGGGAAGCTTCTGAAGTTGGCAGCTGTGGTGTCTACCAGTGTGCAGCTAGCTCATCTTGTTGGGAAAGAATGTCTGGGGAGAGTGAGTGCTTCCATTTTAACTCGATGATGAAGTCAGAGGTTAACCCTGCATCTAGGTGATGCTTCAGCCCCGAGCCTACAAGAATCAGGCAGGAACCAGCACCAGCAGGGTCGAGTCACTGAATGGGTCAGACAGCGTGTCTCAGGACAGGGAGTTGTTTCCAGACTGATGCGTAATGAGGGTGTTCCCAGCTTACACAAGGTATAGACTCAGAAAGGGGGGGGCCCTGAGACCCTGCCAAGCTGGAGAGTGCTTGGTGGAGGTTAGGGTGACGTTCTGAGGAGAGAGTGGCATGCAGCAGGCTGTTGAGAGAAGGACGATCCCCTTATAAGGAGAGGGGTAAGGCACCGTGGAGAGCTTGCCTTTTGAACTTGATCCAAGAGGCGATGGGGATCCACTAAAGATTCTACAAGGGAGAATGATTGTTCAGGAGGAGACTGGCAGCATCCGAAGAGCCACGAAGAGGATAAGTTTGGGAACCGCTGATGTGTCTGATTTATATGGTATCCAGAAGTTTCCCCAAGAGCCAGCACACCCTTCATAATTGATTAGGCAAATAAAATTTTACCTCTGACTGGCTGGGATAATAGCATAGCTTTATGCCCACTCTGCGCTCCTCCCTGCACGGTTCAGGCTCATATCTGACCACCCTGAGTGGAGGAATCCGCTGAGCAAAGAGCTTGGTCATCAAGTGCTACCTCATGCTGGTGTGGTGGGGAGAGGTGGCAGGAGTAGGGGTGGGCTGCTGCCTTCCCATATATAAATCGATTCTCTTCGTATTCGGGAGCTTTTAAACGTGAGAGGAGTGATCTGTCTTCATTTACGGCTGTGGGAGGGTAGAGTGGGGGGAGAGCTGACGCCCTGAATAACCTGGCTGTGAGATGGTGAAGGTCATTATCACAGGGCACGTGGCCCTCCCTCGATGTTTGCAGCTGCGGCCAGGTGAGCTGATGAGCCACCCATCTAGCTTTGTGGTGCTCCCACACTCCAGACTTCCTGGGTTGAGGTTCTAAACCCTCAGGACCTCAGAATACAACTGTGTTTATTTAGAGGCACGGCTGTTCCGTAAGTAATTAAGTTAAAATGAGGTCAGTGGGATTGAGTCTGCTTCAATGTGAGTATTGACTTTCTAGGGAGATTAGGGTACAGAGGCACACCAAGGGGTGACCCGTGAGAGCACAGGCAAAAGATGGTATCCATGAACCAAAGTGGGAGACCTCAGGAAAGATCAAGTTGTGAATCCTTCATTTCCAAGCTCCTGCCTCGGGGATGAGAACAGATACACATCCATTGTTCTGGTCATGCTGCTGTTGAAGTCTGAGCAGGAGACACGGACGACACCCAACTTCGTACTGTCTACCCAGTCACTATAAGGCCACGCAGTGTCTCACAAGTTAGCCATTCACTACAGGGAAGCTCAGGTTAACAGACGCTTTGTTTTCAAACTAACCGAATAACAGAAACAGTTGGCCAGATCTCCAGCAAACCAGATCTTTCCTGAGGACCTCAACTGGCTTTGGAAATGCATTAGAGCCCACAGGTTCACACCAGCAAGCAGACTGACTGACTCTCCTGAGTCCTGAGACCATGAGAGGAAAGCCTGGAGGAGCAGTGCAAAGCTCTGCTGCTCACGCTGTCTGCTCCTCCCTCCACTCAGTCACGAGAGAGCTTGTGAGCCAGACCTAATGGAAAACTGATTGGCTTTCACAAGGGGACGGCCTTCCTGAGACCCCTTTCTCCCCCTGACTCCCAAGGGCTGGGTGCTGAGTGGCCAAAATGTCTTCCCTGAAACATGAGTCATACTTGGTCAGACTGCCAGACCGGATCAGAATCTGATCAGAAATGAACCCGGCCCTCTCCTCTGCTCACCTGGCCTGCGTGCTCCTAAGATAACCTTGTTTCCTATGACTCGATCCCGCCAGCTTTTCCTGGGTCCTCTTCCAAAGTCACCTTGGATGGCTGCAGGCCTGGCAAGAGCAGAGGTTGTAAGTAGGAAAGCTGAGGGTGGAGACTGATGGGGACACTGCCATAGCCAGGCAGAGAGAGGGTTAGCTGTCTGATGGATGGCTGGACCTCCCCAGGAAGGGCCTTGTTCCTCCCAGAGGTAGGAACTGCAGAAATGACCTGCCATTCCAGCGGAGAGAGCAACTGCCCGTAACCCCAATTACTGGGACGGCATCTCAGCAGTCCGTCAAGGTGGCTGATACTTGTATCTGATCAGCACTTTCTTCTAAAAGCTGGCTATTTATATCCATCCCCACGCCAAGGGCCTGGTGGGAGCTGACCGAGGTGGCGGTCTCCTTAATCGGGGTCCCTCAGCCATTCTGTTTTTATGAATCGATGCATTAAATCTCCAGAGAAGAAAAATTCATTCTGTGCTTGCTGGAGTTGATGGGACACGGGAACTACAACCTCCGTAAAGTCTCCGGGGGACATCCTCCAACTGCCCTTGAGAGCTCGTGGGACCTGTAGTCAGAGGCACTCCAGAAAGACCACAGGGATCTGTCTATGGGTAACTAATTCTCTTTGGGACTCCACCATTGTCTCGTACTTAGGTCCTGTCTCAGTGGCAGGGTCTCTTGTCACTACGAGAGTTCTGTTTTCATTCCTGTTGGTGTTAACAAATACCAGAATAAAAAGAAACTTATGGAGCAAAGGGTTTACAGGCCTCACAGTTCCATGCCACAGTCTACTGGCACTGTCATCGGGAAGCTCAAGTGGTTATCCATGTCATACTCAAAGTCAAGAACAGAGAGAATAAACACATCCTCACCTGCTTGCTTGCTCTTCACCTACATAGCCTTCTTCCCTCTGACACAGCTCAGGGCTCATCCAGTCAGTGGTGCTCCCCACATTCAAGGTGAGTCCTCCCATCTCAATGAATGCTCAAGACTACCTCCAACCCTCCAAGAAATACACATAGGCCAAGGTCAACTAAATAATTCTTTATTGAAATTCTCTTCTCAGATGATTCTGGGATGTAGCAAGTTGATATTTAAATATTTAAAGCAAATCCTCACAATGGATAACCAGCAACCATGTGCTTACCCAGTCAAGGGCCGCGTGAGGCAGCCCAAGCCAAATTCCCTAAGCTAGGACTTCCAGGCAAGCACAGGGTCAGCAGTGTTATGTCTCCTGCATTCCTAGCTGGGGTAGAGACAAAAACTTTGGCCAATGCTGCCAGGATCTGGTTCCCTACACAGCCAGCTGGGAGGAATGGTGGGCACCTAACTCTCAGAGATGTGATATCTGTCTCCAGAAGTGGAAGAGGAGGTTCCAGCAGAAGGAGAAAGAGAAGCTGCTGCCTGTGTTCCTAGGGGAATCGGTGCCTGGCAGGAGGCTTGACCTAACTCTCCTGGCTGAGCCTTGAAGATGAACATGGTTTTCATAATGTGTACAAGGATCACAGAAGGTGATCAGCGTTCTTCACCTCTCCTGAGATAGGGAAGTAAAGCCCCAGGCCCCTGGGCTGTCATCCTTGCTGTCTCAGCTGCCAATCAGAAGGCTGTGACAGAGGGGACTCTAGGCCTCTGTTAGCTGTGCGACAGACTCCTACAGCTTCCCCGTTCTCTGTCTTTGAGAAGATCTTTGCCAACTAAGAACCAGTTACTGAGGTGGCTGTACCTGGAGAAACCCAAGCTGGCTTCCAGAAAAGGCCACGGGAAAGAAGGATACCCCACTATCCCTGGCCTCCCAGCCACCTTAGCCCAGGTACCCACAGCCATGTAGCTCAGCAACCCAGCCTCCCACAGCATGGGAAGAGCCACACTCCAAACCCAGGCAGGGAGAAGCCAGGTGAGTGCCCTCCAGAGAGCACCTTTCTCTGAGGCACAGCAGAGGGTGTGAAATCTGTTAAGCCACTATGGAGGGAGGGCAGCTGAACAAGCCACACTAAGGGGAGAGCTTCTTTATCCTATTGGAATACAGACTGCGAGGTTCACAATGACACCTTCTCTCATGATTAATCAGGAGTGTGGGATAGTTGCCTGACCTCGAAGACAGCTTTGAGCCCCAAACTGAGGCCATGGCCCAATGCATGTGTGAGAAAGAGCTTCAACCACTCACCACTTATGCTTCAGCCACCTCCTAGCACCAGCCAGGATGGCAAGTCAAGCACCCTCTGTCTGTCTGTCCGTCTGTCCAACTGTCCGTCTGTCTGTCGGTCCGTCTGTCTGTCTGTCTGTCTGTCTGTCTGTCCATCTGTCTATCTATCTGTCTGCCCATCCTCCCGTCTGTACCAGTGCATCTGACCCTGAGCCTGACTGGCTGTCCCTCCCCAGGGCGGAGTGCTGGTTACAGTCACCGAGGCTTGCCCCCATCAGCCAATCTGTGGTCAAGACTCTGCACCAAGCTGCCCCCCAGCTCTGTGCTGTCTCTATGCCCACTATGTGAGCTCCGCTCCACTCTCCACTGTGTCAGATGCCTTTACCCTCCGCTGTGTGCTCAGGGGTGCCGACTCCACAGTCTGCCCAGCTGCTGCCAGGCCCTTTGAGGCTTCAGGGCAAAGATAAAAACTCCCAGAACGTCCTGACTATGAGCTGATACCTTGCTTTTTCAAACTCTAGCTGATGAGACTGAAAGCCACGCTAACAAGAACAAAGCACTAAGGGCTAGGGTTTCCATGGGGTCTGGTCCCTCTGCCTTCTGACCTTCAAGGAAGGGGGACTACTATTGTGGTCAGGGATCTAGGGGCCCATGAACGCATGCAGCTCTGCTTTGGGTACGAGCCAGGCACCCCGATGAAGACCCTGACTTCATTCTCTGCTTCCAGCAGCTTCCGATCCTGGAGTGCCAGAGAACGTTATTGAGTTGGTGGGGTGGGTAGGAAATTGGGCACTTGAGGAAGATCAGCTGCTCTTACTGAAGCCATCAGATGCACCGTGGCTCACCATGGTCAGCCAACAGGTTCAGAGGGTCGGCCACACCCTGGACATGGATACATCCTCTCTGCCCTCTTCGTGACAGCAGTGTTGCCAAGGACTTGGCCATCATGACACACAGGAGCAGAGTGCTGTCTGTTATGGATACTCACAGCACCAGCCACGTAACAGGAACCGCTTGCAGGCCCTGCTTGACTCGGGTGGGTGACCACCAGAGAGCCACCAGCTAGGAGCACAGGCTCCACAGAGAGCAGAGAAGCCCACACCTCCCACATGGAGGCCCCAAGTCTATCTCGTCCCTCCCAGCTTTGTTCAAGCCCATGGCTGTTTTACTGTATTGACATGTATCTGAATGCGCATTATTTTTTTTTTCAGAAATGAATGCATTGTATGCACCACTCAGAAAGTTTATTTCCTATTCCATTATTTCAATGGACCCATTTTCTATTATCTGAAACTTTGCTTGTTTGGACTACCAAGCAAGGCTATTAAAGATTGCACAACAGTCTTACCATTTCCTTAGGAATACATTTTGCGTGTGAAATTGATAGGTTAAATCAATAGGCAGTTTTAGACTGATACCTGTTTCTAAATCAGTTCCACTGGAATAGTTCCAGACTCATGGATTTCACGTCGCATTTTAAACTCCATTGTCTACAAGAGACATACATTGTGTCCATTTCCTAACCAATATTTTAATTTCCTTTTTAACTTATTCTTCTCTCCATTATCCTATCCTGAATGTGGCTTCCCCTCCCCCTCTCTCCTTAGTCCCTGCTCAACCTTTCCTCTCCTCCTCCACTCCCTTCATAAAACAGCAGGCCTCCCAGGGATACCAAGCAAACACCAACACAGCACAGCAAGTTGCAATGTGACCAGGCACACACCCTCACATCAAGGCTGGATGAAACAGCCCAGTAGGAGGGAGAGGGTCCCAAGAGCAGGCCAAGGAGTCAGAGACAGCTCCCCTCCCTCAGCTCCCACTGTCAGGACCATGAGAATACCATGCTATGCAACCATAGCATACATACAGAGGACTAGGTCAGATCCATACAGGCTCCGTGATTGTTGGCTCTGTCTCTGTGAGTCCCTATGAGCCCTGGTGAGTTGATTCGTGGGCCATATATTCTTGTGGTGTCCTTGACCCCTCTGACTCCTATGATCCTTTCTCCTTCTCTTCCTCAGGATTCCCCAAGCTCTGCCTAATATTTGGCTGTGGGTCTCTGCATCTGTTCTTATCAGTTGTTGGACAAAGCCTCTCTCATGGCATTTATGCTAGGCTCCTGTCTGCAAGTATAGCAGAATATCATTAGGAGTCATTTCTTTTTTTTTTTTTTTTTTTTTGCCAAACATGTTAGGTCCTATCCTAGGTCTCTGAGCTATCCAGCCTCTGGGTCCTGGCCCTCCAGGCAGTGTCCAGTGTGGGTTCCTTCTTGTGGCATGAATCTCAAGTTGACCAGTCATTATTGGCCACTCCACAGAGTTCTGTGCCAGCTTTACCCCAGGACATCTTACAGGCAGGGCAATCTGTAGGTTGAAAGTTTTGTGACTGGGTTGGTGGCCCAATTCCTCTACAGGAAGCCCAGTCTGGTTACAGAAGATGGTTGGTTCAGGCTCCGTATCTTCCGTTACTAGAAGTCTTCACTAGGGCCACCCTCGTAGATTCCATTACTCCAAATGGGTTTCTACCCTGGCCCATAATATCCCCCAGTTCCAGTCCCATCTCCCAATACTCTCTCCCTATCCCTGACCTGGTCCCTCCTGTTCCCATCCCCATCCACCCAAGTCCACCAGTGAAGTCTATCATTTTGTTCCCCCTTCCCATGGAGATCTATGCGTCTCCCCTTAGTGGGCCTTGTTCCTTCTCCTCTCTAGGTCTGTGGGTTATAACATGATTATCCCTTACGGCGAGTATCCACTTCTGACTACATATCATGTTTGTCTTTCTGGAACTGGGTTATCTTACTCAGGATGTTTGTTTTCTAGTTCCATCCATTTGCCTGCAAATTTTGTATGTGTTTTTTAGTAGCTTAGTAATGTTCCATTGTGTAAATGTACCACATTTCCTTTATCTATTCTTCTGCTGAGGCACATCTATGCTGTTTTCCAGTTTCTGGCTATTATCAATAAAGCTGCTATGAACATAGTTGAGCAAGTGTCTTTGCCATGGAATGAAGCATCCTTTGGGTATATGCCCAGGAGTGGTCTAGCAGTGTCTTGAGGTAGATCAATCTCTAGTTTTCTGAGGAACTGCCATGTTGATTTCCAAAGTGACTGGACTGGTTTGCACTCCCATCAGCAATGGAGGAGTGTGTTCCTTGCTCCACATCCTTGCCAAGATGAGCTGTCACTTGTGGGGTTTGTTTGTTTGTTTGTTTTTAATCTTAGCTATTCTGACAGGTATAAGATGGAATCTCAGAGTCATTTTGATTTTCATTTCCCTGATCACTAAGAATGTTGAACATATCTTTAAGTGTTTCCCAGCCATTTGAGATACCTCTGTTGAGAATCGTCGGTTTAAATCTGTACCCCATTTTTAATTGGATTGTTTAGTTTGTTGATGTCTAGTTTCTTGAATTCTTTATATATTTTGCATATTGGCCTTTTGTCAGATGTAAGGTTGGTGGAGATCTCTCCCATTCTGTAGGCTGCTGTTTTGTCCTATTGACAGTGTCTTTTGCCTTACAGAAGCTTTGTGGTTTCATGAAGTCCTATTTATCAATTGTGGAGCTTAGTGTCTGTGTTATTGGTGTTCTGTTCAGGAAGTTGTCTCCTGTGCCAATGTGTTCAAAGCTATTCCTTACTTTCTCTTCTATCAGGTTCAGTGTATCTGGTTTTATGTTGAGGTCTTAGATTGACTTGGACTTGAGTTTCGTGCAGGGTGATAGATATGGATCTGTTTGTATTTTTCTACATGCTGCTGTCCAGTTGTCCAATTACACCAGCACCATTAACATAGTAAAAATATCCGTTTTACCAAGAGCAATCTACAGTTTCAATGCAATCCCCATCAAAATTCCAACACAGTTCTTTATAGATTTTCAAGAACAATGCTCAACTGCATATGGAAAAACAAAAAATCCTGGATAGCTAACCCAATCCTAAACAATAAAAGAACTTCCGGAGGTTTTGCCATCCCTGATGATTTCAAGCTGGATTACAAAGTTCTCGTAATAAAGGCTCCATTTTTACTGGCATAAAAGCAGACAGGCTGATCAATGAATTCTAACTGGAGACCTAATATGGACACCTGATTTTCTGATAAAGAAAGCAGAAACACACAATGGAAGAAACCGAGCATCTTGCAGTTCATCTTTTGAGACACAGTGGAGTGGAGAGGAGGCTTGGTCAGGCTCTGCCTTGCCAAACATGACTCTTCAGAGCACAAGACTTGACTGGGGAGGTGACTCAGTGTCTGCTGAGTGGCATGAGAGAATCCATCTCTAGGGACCACGTAAAACCTGGGCACAGCACAGCTCATATTTGTAGGTCTAGAGCAGGTAGGCAGAGACAAGTGGATCCCTACGCTTGCTGGCCAGATAGTCTAGCTCAGGTTCAGTGGGAGACCCCGTATCTATCTATCTATCTATCTATCTATCTATCTATCTATCTATCTATCTATATATCAATATATCTATCACTATTTCTATCTATATCTATATAGCTATATATCTATATGTCTAGATCTAGAGATATAGATATAGGTATAGATAAATAGTATGTATGTGTGTGCGCTTGTATGCTTATGGTGAAAAACAGTTGAGGAGGATACCAGGCATCGACTGCTAACCTACACACACACACACACACACACACACACACACACACACACACACTAAAAAGCAAACAAAAACAAAACCTCCTAAGATCTCAGGTCTCACTGCCATCTTTCTTTCCCCAGGCTGATGCCCCTTCATCACAATAGCCCTGTGTCTTTAAAAAGCTCCCACATCAGCCACAAACCCTTCCCTGTTCCTGCCACAGCTGGTGATCTGGAACATGGCGACAGGCCCGTGCTTCCCCATGTTCATATTATGCAGACAAGACCATCAGGCTGTCTAAGGTGTGAAAATGCAGGATGTCCAACATCACCCATAAGTACAACCTTCAAAACACTTCCCCACAGACACGGCATGAAGCATAATTCGATGACTCTTAAATACACTTTTGTGGTGATGGAGAAGTGATTTCTACCCACATGTGAGATTATTTTATTATTATGGGCATGCATTAGAAGATTAAGTATTCAAATAAGCAAACACGGCAACAATAACTCGTGGTGCTGTCCCCACATAATTTTTGTGTATGATATGTTGATTAAACTCAAGTTCATTACTCCAGACAAGATTGACCTACTTAGACCATTTAATGTCATCCAGACGGCTCAGCTCGTCCATATATCCTCATAACCATCAAACCCGTCCGGCCTTGATATACGAGTCTCTCTGGCTTGAAGGTTCAACTTTCACACAAGCCGCATTGTAAGTGGAGTTCCCACCCTGCTCCATGTCTGCTGCATCAGGATCAAACAGCTCATTCGGAGAGGCAGACATTACTCTGAGATGGGGATGGGAGGGCTTCAGTGCACTCTCGCCCGCACCCCCATCACCCCACCATGATTCAAAAGTCAGACAGCTGCCAGTGGAGATACTGAGTGGCTGCCAACGTCCAAGCACTTCAGCTGAGGGGCAACCTTGACCATGTTCAGAGGTCATTTGCTTCTTGGCCTCACACACAGCATACTGTAAGCTCCCTCTCTCTTAGGGCACAGTTTTCGTCCTGGGCAACTGCCCTTTTGTCACAGAGCCTTCCCAGAAGATTCATCCTGGGAAATGTTGACTCCTATATGGAGCTGTCCTCTCCTCAGGGTACATTCTGACGGCAACACCACTGTTCACACACACACACACACACACACACACACATACATATACACACACATACACACACACATATACACACACCATACACACATACATACACACACATACACACACATGCACACATACCCACACATACACACAAATACACACATACACACATACATATACATACATACACACCCATACACACATATACATATACACACACATACACACACATATTCACACATACATATACACACATACACACACACACACATATATATATATATATATATACACACCCATACACACATGTACACTCACACACATACACACATACATACATACATACATACATACATACATACATATATACACCATACACACATACACACACATGCATACTCACACACATACACACATACATACATACATACATATATACACCATACACACATACACACACATGCATACTCACACACATACACACATACATATACACACATACACACACACCATACACACACATATACACGCATACACACATACATACACATGCACACTCACACACATACATACATACATATACACACATACACACACACACCATACACACACATATATATATACATACATACACACACATACACACAAATACACACTCATACGCATACACAAATACACACAAAAACACCACACACATATACACATATACACATACATACACACACACACATATACACATACATACACACACACGCATGTGCCCCACAAACCACTGACATTGGCGTTTAGGAACCTCCCCTTGTTTGCTACACTCCTGTATACACTCCTGGGTCTGAAACCCTGGAAATATCCAAAGAATACTACTTAAAAAATGGATCCAGAACACAATATCCTGGCACTGATGTATTCAAGGGCTGACCATAGCCCCCATGCTTTAATCAGTAAACAATCTGAAGCTTACAAGAAGAACTACTGTGCTCTAGCAATTCCCACAAAACTGATGACCTTGTGGGACATAGCCTCAACCATGGAGGGAAAGCATCCCTCATGCCCAGTAGGAGCCATTGTTGTTCATTAAGAAGGTCAAATATGGTGTATGTTCTTGAGTGTACAGGTACATATGCATGAATAAGTACAAGTGCATGTGTACGTGCACAGGCTGGAGGTCAATCTCTGGTATCATTCCTCAGATTCCACACACATTCTTTCCTTGTGTGTTAGGACTCCCACTGGCTTGGGGGTTACCACTTAAGCTAGACTGATGAATAAGTCACAGGGATCCTTTCTTTGCCTCCCCATAGCTTGAATTATAAGTCTGCAACACTCACACCCATACACACATACATGTGCATACACACACATCACCCACATACACAATATACACATACATACACACATATGCGCACATATACACACACTCATACCCATACACACATACACACACATGCACACATACATACACATACACACAAATACACACATACATATACACACTCATACACACACACCACATATACACACCACACACATGTGCCCCACATACACACACACACACACACACACACACACACACACACACACACAC
>JADRCD010183962.1:0-13818 GCA_019843815.1 Montemys delectorum
CCCCCCCCCCCCCCAGCAAGGCCAGACATTCTTAATGCATTTTTTTTAAACCCCTGGAAGCACCTGGGAGGCCAAGGCAAATAGCCTGGTCTACATATCAAACTCTAGGGCAGCCAGAGATTCATTGTGAGACCCTCTCTCAAACAAACAAACAAACAAACAAACAAAACCAAAAAATCCAAACAATCCAACAACAATAACGAAATAGACAGTTTGCATCTTATATCATAAAACTGTTTCCTTCCTTTTGCCCAGGTCTGAAAAATCACTGTAACAGAAGGGACAGTGGCCTTTGGTTCTTGCTGTACCTGGGCCCCTCCATTCCTCCCCAGGTTGAGATCTCTGGGACACTCTAGTTCTGAGCACTGTCCTATCTCCTTCAAGAAGCATTTCTGCTCAAATTGACTGAATTGTTTCTATGGTTTACAACCCAAACCCTTTAGTAGGACACAGGCGTTCACTGTGACCCCAACTCTTAGCAGGTTTTAAGCACAGAACGAATGTGCCATGAGAAGGGCAAGACAGCCCAGGGACAATTTAACTGCTGCTAGTCACAACAACTGTCCATCATGCTGTCACTTGCCTGACATAATATGACAGGCTCGTGGGGATGAGGATTAGTGGGTATGTGGTGGGCATCCTGGGCACAAGGGGCCTGTGGCAAACATCACAGAGATGGTCCCCCTGTTGGTGATGTGATGAGGGTAGGAGCTTGCTGAGTACTATGCTTAGTGCTTAGTCCCCATGTCTACAAACTGTGCCTGAGAGAAGTGGGTTAACGATGGTGCGTCACACAATGGAATATTATTTAACAATAAAAAGAAAAGAGCAACCTGGGTATGCTGGCAGAGGCCTGTAATCCCAGCCCTGGAGAACTACACAGTGAGACTCTGTCTCCAAGAAAGAACTAGCAAGCCACAAAAGGACAAGAGGAAACTTGGAAGCATAGTAGTGGGTGACAGAAGGCTTCTCTCTGAGACATTCTAGAACAGGCAAAAAATAGAGACAACAGAAAGATCAGTGCTTGCCCTGGGGCTCAGAGGAAGGGAGAACCAGGTGGAACACAAGGATATTAGAGCAGCCACCTCGTTCTGTATGACCCAGGAATAAATACCCACCTGTCAAACCCCAGACCCTCACTCTGCTCAGTAACAATGTAGCGACACTCACTCACTAACTGTCCCAAATGTACCACAGTAACAGAATACACAACATATAGAGTAAGGAGGAGAGGAGGCAGAGGAAAGGTGTCTGGGAACTAAGTTTTACAATCAACTTCTCTAAAGGCTAGAGTGGATATTTAAAAGTCCACACACACACACACACACACACAGACACACACACACACAGAGTAGATGAAGCTTATACAGATAATCTCAGAAGAGTCCATCTGAAATCAAGGTGCTAAATACAATCCAGGCTACATTTCCAGTAGCCCCCAGATCCAGGCTACCTCTGTAGTAGCTCCCCCAGGGTGGGCCAGTCCTCAGTCTAGTCCTGTCTACATCCCTGTCACTTCAGGACACAGCAGCCTGTACCTCCCAGTGCAGAGCACTGTTTTGGTTGGCATCACAGATGCCTAGGCCAGGAATTGGAAGAGGAAACCCTCGAGGGTGCCAGGGCTTGGGGTGTGGCCTGGCCTTCTCCATGGGCTGCCAGGAGGCTGCCAGGGAAGAAGGACACACTGGGAAACATCTCCTTGGTCTTGGCTGCATCTACTGCAGCTCAGCCCCAGCCAGGCCCAGCACTGCATCTACTGCAGCTCAGCCCCAGCCAGGCCCAGCACTGTTGGCCTGTGGTTAAACTTGGCCACCTCCATTTTCTGTGTGACCACATTTCTATCCTTGCTTTCTTACTGAGATGGGGGTGGCTGGGGGAGGGGTGAGACTCTCTCAAATAGTCTCCAGAGGCGTCTGTCTTCAGCATTCCATTCCTAACACTCTTTAGTTACCAGCTTTCTCTTCATCACTGGGGGGCAAAGCAGAGCTGTAGTAGCTCAGGGAGGACAGGACATCCCACAATCTTTCCTGTGAATGGAGGAAGAGTCTCTCTATTTCCTGGGCTAGCCTTGAATGTGAAGAACCACCTGACTCTGGAAGTTCTCACAGCTGGAGAGTTTGAAAAGCCCAACCACAGTGATGTGAAGCTAACCAATGCCTACCAGCCTCGCTTTCTGCCTGAGGTGGCCTTAGGTGGCCTGGCTTCATCAGATGGCCTCCTTGGAGAGCAGTGAGCTGTCAGCCTCTTCCTGTGTGATCTTGAGTGAGGTGCTCTGCCTCTCTGGATCTCAGAGACAGCCTCAAGTTCTGGTGAATGAATAGTGAAGTAACTGGACCTAGGGCAGGAAGGAAATCTAAGTCCCCAGGTAGTGGCAGGGGGAGAACCTGTCAGGCATACGGAAGCACCGGAAGCACCGTGTGGGAGGCCTTCTGGGTTAAAAACAACAACAACAAAAAAAAAAAAACAAAGAGGTAGGCTCCACTCCATCATATCTGTTCTCTGTTTGGGGAAAAGTATCTGAGGAGGGTGGGGGCTGCAAGCCAGAGCCCTCAAAGAACTAATCATGCCATAATTAGGGTCATTAAGAATCTTCTGCATGGTAATGCCAGGACCTCTGGTTTACCTAACTCTTCTGTCACAGGAGACTGCTGGCTCTTCTTCTGGGAAAGAACTGGAGGCCAAGGAAGGCCAGGCCTTCCTATACGTGTGTCCTCCAGGCCATGGAAGGCCAGGCCTTCCTATACGTGTGTCCTCCAGGCCATGGAAGGCCAGGCCTTCCTATACGTGTGCACCTCCAGGTGATCCAGTTTTCCCAGACCTCAAGGCCTTCTTCTCTCCTGCCCCTTTTGTCACAGATAAGGGTAGCTTTCTCCTGAGGCCTCAGCCTGTCCTGCCTTCAGGTTCTGAGTTCTGTCACTGGAATTTTAGAGGTTTCCACTGGGATCAGGGGTGACTTCTAGACAGCTAGCGATTCATCACTATGGCCCTCCTCCCCTCAAGATGACCTCAATGTAGCAAAAGCAGCTCTGGTCACAAATGCAGGCACAGTGCTTTACAATTCACAAAGAGCTTCCATGTGCGTCATCCTGGTGAGGTGTCTCACTGACTTCCCAGGTCTTACCACGATCTTCATTTCACAAACATCATCAGTGAGAGAGGAGCAGGAAGCCACCTGGGGCCTCAGAGGCTGGGAATCCCAGCTTCTGAGCTTTGGCAGTGGGCAGAGGACCACTAAGTAAGAAAGCAAGGATAGAGTCTTCAGAGTCTTCTCCCTCAGGCAAGGGCTTGAGAGAGAAAAATTGTGTTTGGGAGACATTCAAGGCCACGGGTTTGACAGGCTCAACTACTTGCCTAGAAGCCTTGGGTTCTCTTGGGACCCAAAGACTGTAGGGACCTGTTCTTCAAGGTCAGCAGTTCTTAACCTGTCAGTCACAAGCTCTCTGACAAATCCCTATCTCCAAAAATATTTACACCATGATTTGTAACAGTAACAAAATGATAGTTATGAAGTAGCAACAAAAATAATTTTTTAGTTGGGGGTCACCACAATATGAGGAACTCTATTACAGGGTTTTGGCATTAGAAAGGTTAAGAACCTCTGCTACGCCGGGCGGTGGTGGCGCACGCCTTTAATCCCAGCACTTGGGAGGCAGAGATGGGTAGATTTCTGAGTTCGAGGCCAGCCTGGTCTACAGAGTGAGTTCCAGGACAGCCAGGGCTATCCAGAAAAACTCTGTCTCAAAAAACAAAAACAAACAAAACAAAACAAAACAAAACAAAAAGAACCTCTGCTACAAGCCACAAGCACAGGATTGAAGAGTCACCAGGAGTGGTCAGCCTTGCCAGGCACAGTGTGACACATGCCTTTAATCTCAGCATGTGGGAAGCAGAGGCAGAGACAGGTAGATCTATGCGATTTCATAGCTAGCCTGGTCTGCACAGTGAGTTCCAGGCCAGCCACCTACCTAGTGAGACGCTATCTCAATAGAAGAATGACTAGCTCTACCCAGAGAGCAGAGCTTTTCTTCACAAAACCATAGACTGCAGGCCTGATATGCCCCAAACCAATCTCAACATCAGCTCACTCAGCTGAGACTATCCCGAGCACTCAGTAGACCAGGACAGGAGGAACATGAGTTTCAGGCCAGCCTTAACTACATAAGAAGCCCCTATCTTAAAATAAATGAATGAATAAATAAATGTTTTTAAAAATCACTTCTCCCGAGATGCCTACACCCATCGAATTCTAGAGCAAGCTGACTAGGATTTCAGGACCAGGAAGTCACAGAATATCAGGACTAATGGAGCTGTAGTGTTACTCTCTCATCTCTCCTCCATGCAGAAGGCCCTGGGCAGCAATAGTGCCTATGCCGGTTACTTAGACAGGCTCATATGGTGGACCTAACTCTCTGGAAACTTGGGCAGCCCCTCCAGGCCTTCAAGGCTGCAGGAAGGTTGTCCTGGGACGACTTCCTGCCCCTGTCATGGCTCCCCTCTCTCAGGAGCACTGCCAGGTTCTCCCTGACACAATCAGAACTTGTAAGCATCCTGAAGGCCAGTGTGTGTGTGTGTGTGTGTGTGTGTGTGTGTGTGTGTGTGTGTATGTGTGCGTGTGTGTTAGAATGGTCTGACTCACCACCCTCTCATCTACTCTCAGGTGGATGTCCAGGGCTTTGCTCAACAGCCTAAGAGTTTCAGTCACAGGGCTCCGCTGGCTTTCTCTCATGCCTCCCTCTGGAACCCTGAGAAAGGAGACCACTGGCATGAGGTGGGTGGGGGGAAGAAAAGGGAGCTAGTTCTGGCAGAGATTTGGGCCTTGTGTACTCTCTCTACCCAGTTTTTGTCCCTTAAAGGAATGGGGAGCAATGATTTACTTACTTATGGAGACTAGCAGAGTTCTCACACGCAGCTTCTCCAGTCCAGCCCACTGTGGAGAGAGAAGCAAGCCCTCCCATTTAAGGCTTTTCTTCCCTCCAGTCCACCAATTGGGAGGTCTCCATCCCCTCCTCCCGCACCAGGTAGGAGGCAAGTTACTGACAGCGTTATCACCCCTGTACCCTGCTCCTGTCCCCAGTGGCTCCCATCCACACTAACACACAGGCCTGTGCAAGCCCTGGACTGAGCCACCCTGTCCCCAAGCCTCTGCCTGATGCCTGAGCCTTTGGGCTCACATGGACTGGCCAAGCCCTTGAGAGCCATTACTGACCTCAGTACTTGGTCATCAGCTACTTCTGTCCAGACTCCAGCCTCTTGTGGCCACTTATCTGAAGCCCGAAGTATCCACCACCCTGAACCCCATGATAGGGAGGGACACAAGACACCACAGACCTTTCTCTCCCTGCCAAGGAGTCACCATATCGGGGGACCTGGATGTCACACACTGGGTTAGGCATCAAGCAGATGCCTATGTATTTTCCAGTGGGAAAAACTGGTTAAATGTGCAAAACAAGGGGAAAAAAAAACAATCAGAGTTTTTAAAAATCACACAACTAGCAGGTGCAGTGGCCCACATGCATAACTTCAGCTCAGGCAGGATAGAGTTCAAGGCTAGCCTGGGCCACACAACAAGCTTCTGTCTCTAAATAAATAAACCGCACAGTTACAGAGTTATTCCTGAGTCTAAGCTGAATTCTGCCTTTGAGTAATAATAATTAGTTGTTTCCCGACTTATAGCAAAAGAATTACATTGCTAAAAAAAAAAAAAAAAAAAAGAACAAACCCTCAAATTAGGCACTTTTCTCCTGCAACTTTTTCTTAAGCTTCTGATGTAGGTATGCATGCTTCTATACCAGGTCTGGTGAGAGTGACCTCAGGCTGTGCACAAGAACCCCTCTCCTGGCTGCCCCTCCCCCCCCCCTCCTCCCGGCCCCTCCTCCATCATCTCCTCCATTGTTACTGTCTGTCTCTTCCCCACAGCATTCTGCAAAGACAAGCAGTCTCTCTCCGCTTAGGCATGTTTCAGAACATGAGGCCTAAACCTGTCTTAACCTTGTTCAAAAGTCCGACGTTCTTTCTGGTGATTAGAGAGAGCCTTGATTGGCTGTTGAGGAAGAATTTCCCAGGAGTCAGCAGGTCCACCCCAGAGTTCAGGACAGTTCCCTGGTGCAGGCCTCCAGGCCCACCATTTGCCATTCGTTCCCTGGCTGGAAGCATGACCTTCTCTAGGCTCTCCGTCCAGATGAATCCTCTCTGAAGCTGTGAGCCCATCCAAAGCCCCGAAGTGGAGTTCAAAGGAACAGCTAATATGAGCTATAGAGAGGCTGTGCACAGTGGCTGGAGACGAGCTCACACTGCTTAGGTTCAAAACCCAGATTTCCTACTTAGTTAAGTGGGCGAGTGACCGAATGCTTCGGTTTCCTGATTTACAACATGGAGATAATGGCATCGACCTTATGCGCTGTTAAAAGGATCAAGTGAGCCGCTACATCAGACATGACCTAGAATGCAGACCCCACAAGTGGCAAGAAACCCCTTTCCTTGGCGCTGTACTTTCCCTATCTATCTATAAATGGGACAACAGTCCCGTTTCTCCTTATTCTCTTCCTAAACTGTAGATCTTCCCAAGGGAGAAGCAGACATTGTTTCAGAAGCAGATGGGGGGTGGGGACTGTTCTCTGCAGCCTGTTTCTACTTCCTTTCCCTCACCCCACTTCCTCCCATTCTTCTTTCTTTACCTGGAGGAAGGTCCGGGCGGCTATGGGCTGCACTCCAGCGGTGTCCTGTCCACAGAGACGGTGATGTCACTTCAGTCAAAGAGCTGAGGAGACAAGGCAGCAAACTCATCTTTGGCTCCCACCCAGCGTCTTTCACATCTAGCTTTAATGAGCCATGCCCTGGTACTACTGCCCCCCCCCCCAATAAAGCTGCCCACCCCGTGCTGGAGGTGGACCCACTGATGGGTAGGTAATCCCTAGTCCCAGGAGAATTAGGGAAGCTGTAAAGTTGGTAGCTGATCAAATAGTGGGCCCTGAGACCAGGACACATGGTCCTACTTCCATTCCTGCAGGCCAAACCCAGAGAACCTGCTCCTTGGACAGCCATGCCCCTTGCCAGGCCCCAAGAGAAGAGGCTGCAGGTGCAGCTATGCTGGGACACAGATCTTCATGCTTCCTCAGGAGCTATGAGACCAGCTGTTCTTCCAAGGAAGCTATCAGGGGAGGGCTGGTGGGATCTGGGGCACCACAATTATGGGCCTGGTTCTGACTCATGCATTGCCTCCTCAGCAGCTCCCTCAGCCAGCAGGACAGCCCCGCAACACCCCACACTCAGGAGCTATGAGGAGAGACCGGCTACACAAGTGGAGGGTAGAGGAAGGGGCCTCAGGCCAGCCTTTCAGGCTTTAGAGGACATTGCCACCTTGCCTATTTAGGGAGACCAAGCCTGGCAGGGCCAGGGCCTTTCTGTGTCACAAAGAGCAGCAATGGCTCAGGCCTGGGCCCTGTCAGTTTGACAGCTCTCCTCAACCCACTCAGATCTTGGAGCCAGCATGAAGTATACAGTCAACCAGCTTCAGAGTAGGCAGGAGGCGTTGGGTCCAGAGATAACATATAGACACAGAAGCAAACATCCCCCCCCCTTCAGTCCTTGGGATGTGACGTATTTTATACTTTACAAAGCACTCTTATTGACACAGGCTTGTTAATGCAAGCCTGTAAACCTAGCTAGTTAGGAAACCAAGACAGAAGGATCAAAAAGTTCAAGGCCTCGGACTTACAGAATGACCCAAGACCAGTGGGGACAGCTCAGTGAGATATCTCACATGTTTTACAAGTTAGAAGAAGGCTGGGGTTACAGCACTCACCAAGGCCCTGGGTCCAAGCTCCCGCACCCCACCCTCGGCCTCCGGAAAAAAATGGAACAAATAAAGAAAAATACTTATTTCCTTTATCTATCTTAGGGATGGATCCTCACACTTGAGGCAGAGGGATGTAAACAGAGCAGGGTGGCCCAGACTTGTGAATGCCACCATGGGATCCTGCCGTGAGCTGTGGTCAGCCTCAGTACGTCTGGTTTGGGCCTGGAGTTCTGCATGCCCATGCCACTAAGGAAGCCTGCTCACTAGCCTGTGTGTGGCAGTAATTAGCTGCCATGTGTAAAGCACCCAAGTGAGACTCATTAGATTTAAAACAGAGGCTCTGGAGGCTGGGAAGCCTAGTGGGTAAAGGCACCTACTGTTGAGCCTGCTAAGCTGAGTCTGATCCTGGGGACACTCAGAGTAGGAAAGAACTGACTCCATAAGTTGTCCTCCTACCTACACACACACACACACACACACACACACACACACACACACACACGCACACACCATATTACATATACACATCACACACATACCACACACAAACATCACATTTATACACATGTCACATTACACACCACACACACACAGCACACCACACATAAGCACACATACATTTATTAAAATGTAACAAAATTTTCTAGAAAATAAAGCAGATAAAGTAGGCACACCCAGCAAGGTGGCAAAGTTCAAATTAACCCCCAAATACCTCTCCACTTTCTCTCTTATTCTACTGAGACAGAGTCTTATGCAATGGCCCAGAATGATCTCAAACTTGAAGCAATCCTTCTGCCTCAGCCTTGAGGGTTAAGATTATAGCAGAAAGTCACCCAGATGTCTTTTTTCATTTCTCCTTTAATGTTTTTTTCTCCACTATGTAGTTTTGCTGTGTGGAGTTTTAAAATTTTTTTTATGAATATACATGTGTGTGAAATGTATGTGTGTATGGGTCTTCATGTATGTAGGCACACATTTGTACATGTACATGTTACACACCTAAAGCTAACATGAGGCAGTCTCTTACTTGAATCCAAACTTGCTGATATGGCCAGTTTGGCTAGCTAGCTTGCTCCAGGGGTTCTTCATCTCTGCCTCCTGAGCCCTAGAATTACAAGCAGGCTTCCATGCACGCCCGCCAGGTTCACTTGGGTCCTGGGGATTCAAACTCCAGGCCTCACACTTGCACAGCAAACACTAACCCTGAGCCACTAACCCAGTCCTTAAACTTGCTTTTATTCTACACTATGTTGTTTTACTGTTTAGAGACTAGGTCTCACAGAGCCCAGCTGATCTCAGGCTCCCTATGGAGCTCCAGATGATCTGGTCCTCCTGCCTCCATCTGACAAGTGTTCAGATGGCCAGTGTGTGCCACCACTCACAATGCCACCACTCACAGTGGTGCCGTGCTAGGATTCAAACCTAGGACTTTGTGCTTGCTAAGAAAGCACTCTACCAACTGAGTCCCATAATCCATGATCTCTTGGGATAAACCCTTCAATACTGAATTGTATAAAACATCATTGTCAGCAAGAGACATTGAACATACTTGGGTATGGAGGCACAGAAAGGGGCAGGGAATCCATGTGGTCACCAGAAAGTTGTTGTTAGAGAGCCCAGCATGGAAGAGAAAGTGTGATGGACCTGCATTGAGGTGTCTCAGCCATCTCACAACCTCCACCTGAGCTCATGGCTACCATCGAAGGCAGATGAGGGATGACTGGATTTGGAGGCTGCCTCCATGTCTACTCTGGTCTCCCTGGAGCTTATGCCCACCAGGCAGACCAAGATAGTACAGTCTCGCACCTGAAATAATCCAAGATAGTCCATCTCCCATCTCTGACTGAGCCATCGGCTTAGTCTCTAGTCACCGTGTGCGGGGCCAGCCTAAGGGTGACATGCCCAGGCCTGACTCCAGTCCCACCTTCACTTCCCAGCACAGGGACAGTGAGACCCAGTGAGTCACTTGAAGGAAGTTCTGGGCCCCAAACAGGAAGTGGCTCTTCAGTTCAAACCCCCTCCAGGACCAAAGCCGTGGGGGAGGCAGATGGCTGCAGGGGAACAGGTGGGACCTAGGAACACCTGCTAAGACTTCACTCAAGCTTCTCCTCCCTCACCAACACCACTTAGGCCCTGGCAAACCTGAAGAACCAAAGGTGTGTCAGCCCAGATGCCTGTCCGTCATCTGCTGAGAGGAATACACGCTGCTGCTGCTGGCGTATGTGCGTGTGTGCGTGTGCTCACTAGTGCATGTGTGTCTGTGTCTGTGTGTGAGTGTGTGCTCACGTGTGCACGTGTTTGTGGGAACTCACGTGTGTGCCCGTGTGTGTGTGTGTGTTTTCTTATTTCTTCCGATTGCATTTTACTCATGTGGCAGAGAAGTACATGGTACCCAAGGAACATCTTACAATATTTAACAATTTTCATTGTGTTCATACAACAGCAAATGAGATCCTCACTCTTTAAAAAAAATATATATATATATACATATATATATACATATTTATTTGTGTATGTGTGTGTGTGTGTGTGCAACAGTGTAAATGTAGTAGTCAGAGGACAACTTGTAGGAGTCAATCCTTACCTCCCACCTTGTAGGCCCCGGGATTATAACTATGTACCACCACACTTGTCTATTTCGTTAGTTTTAGGAGTGCTAGATATTAAACCTAGGGTCTTGTGCTTGCTAAGCAAGCGATCTCCCACTGAGACATAGCCCTATCCCATACCTTTTTTTTAATGTAAATTTTGAGTCAGGTTTGCCAGGCATTCATTGGCCATGTGACCTTGGTCTTCAGCTTCTCAGGGAACTGAGAGGAACTAGCCAGGCTAGGGAATCTAATTTTATAATCTTGTACTAATTAGGATGTAGGTGGTTTAATTATAATAAATGTATAACGACAACTTCTGCAAAGATAAAATAAAGTTTCCTGTATTCGCATTCACCCCAGTTTACATTTTTGACAGAAATATATTCAAACTTCACATACTAGATATGTGAATGTGGCACTGGTGGTGGAGACCAAAGCCTTGTGCATGACAGGCAAGTGCTCTGCCACTGTGCCACAGCCCAGGGTTCAAACTCTGTGGCCTTTGTAAGATAACAAGTCTTTTTTCTAATCCTTTAGATCATGGCAGCCAATAGAACACAAGTCCTATGAAGCCCTTGCTGAGGTGAGGAGTAATACGTTTTATGAGACAAACAGAAGTGAAATGGAGATCTCCGTCCTCACTTTAACCTCAGCAGGCCTTCAGCAGAACACCAGATTTAAACACTCTCGTCGATGGAGGACTGGCTCAGTGGGTAAAGGGCTTGCCTTGCAAGTGTGAGGACCTGAGTTTGATCCCCAGGACCTACATAAAGCCTGGAGTGGTAGCAGGCATCTGTAATCATGGCTCTCCTGCAGTGAGGGGAGGTGGGAATCCCCAGAGGCTCATAGGCCAGCTGTGCTGGTGGGACAACAATGAACTATAAAAGGAGGCAAAATGACATCGTCTCAAGCAAGACACTGCTTGAAGGTGAGGACCAATATCCATGATGTCCCCAGACCTCTGTGCATGCACACGCTCGCATGTGTGCACACGCACGCGCGCACACACACACACACACACACTCACACACACACTCTCACACACATACTCACACACTCTCACACACACATTCTCTCTCACACATGTACTCACACACTCTCACACACACTCTCTCACATACATACACTCACACACACACTCACACACACTCACACACACATACTTTCACACTCACACACGTACTCACACACTCACACACACACACTCTCACACACTCACACACTCACACACACACTCTCACACACATACACTCTCACACACACACTCACACACTCTCTCACACACACACTCTCCCTCACACACACACACACCCTCTCTTTCTCTCTCACACACACACACACTGAAAATGAATGAATACAGGTACTCATTATTTTGACACTATAAGTCGTGAAACTGTCACTTTGCACACGTCCTTCTGTTCCTACAAGGAAGACATGTTTGCCATGGTGGGAAGGCTGACTGTCTAACACCCTTCATGGGCCAGGCCAAGACACCGACACACATTATCTCACCCCACTGCAGAAGGGGTCCTACTGGCAGTAGGTAACACTGCAGCAGGCAAGCCTCAGTGGTTCAGCACAAATCCAGTGGCCGACACACATTACCAGAGCTTTCCTGAGTGTCCTGAGAACGTACAGCACAGACTGGAGGAGCCTGTGCTAATGAAGGAGAGGGCTTCTGTGTCAAGCAGGAGCTGCACTGAGGGGAGGGAGGGAGAGGTCTACTTGCAGCAGGAGTGGGTCCACAGGGTAGACCCACATGGGAATCAACAGGCTTACTCCCCCAGGCACCCCAGCGCAGCTCCTCCCACTGGCTTCTGGGGGCTCTAGACATTTTAGATCGTTTCCTCCTTGAGACCACCACCCTAGTTCCAAACGCACACACACACACACACACACACACACACACACACACACACACAGGGGTGGGTGGGGGATGGGCTGAAGGTTTCCCAAGCTTCAGGGTAGGTCCCAGTTCTGCCTCAAACTGGACATGAACTTAAGTGACAGGTGACAGCAGGACCAGATCCATGTGATCATAGACTCTCTTACACGGAGGACAGTAGGTCCTCTACAGCAGGTGTGAGCTGACCTAACAAGCACAGAGCAGTCGGGGCACAGGGTTCAGTCTATCCTCGCTTCCCAAGCAAAGAGGGGCCATGGCTGGGACCAGAGCAGAGCTGAGAAAGTATAGGCCAGATGCCTGGTGAACTGGTCAGAGAGCTGAAGCAAGTCTTGGTGCTCTCACCTCTATCTTTCTGCTGTGTGACCCTGGGCCAGTCACTTGGTGTCTCTGGGCATTAGCTGTGACAAACAGGAATAATTAGTAGCATACTAAAATCACCTGACTTTAGATAAACATCTGTCTAAGTTTGGTGAGGAACTCAAGGCAGACTCTGAGGTTCAGAGAAGGCAGGAAACTTGGCCAAGGTCACACAGCAGGTGATAGAGTCTGGCTGGCCTAGAACCCAAGCCCATGCTGTTCAGGGTCAACCTCTCAGTGGCCTGAGTCAGGAGGCAAAATTGTGGGTGACATCACCTGTGATGTCACAGAGGATAGGATCGGAGTTAGGGTGGAGACCACGGGGACCAACCCAGGCTGACCTCAGAAGTCTAAAGTCAGAGTGTGGGGTTTAGTCAGAACAGGACGGAAGGACAGCTTTTTGTTTGTTCCTTCCTGAGACACGCTGACCAACGTGACTTCCCCAAGGAGGAAAAGCCAAGTGTGACTGAGGAGAGACGGACCAAGGTCCTCCATGGCCATGAATGGACTGGCATCCATTTCATCACTGACGTCCTCTGGGCTGGAAGGGAGTGCCCCAGCCAGACTGGCAGGCTCCAAAGCTGCTGGGGTGCACTCTTGTTGCCGGTCCTCTGAGAGCAAGAGGCTACCTCAAGGCTGCGTTCAAGGACAGCCAGGCTGGAGGAGCAGCAGCTGTGGCAATGGCCCTGCTGCCTGTGTGACCCTGGAGTTCCCTTCCTGCACCCTGCTTAGGAGCTGTCACTCACCGGGCTGAGTCCCAGGCAGTCAGCACCTCACAAACCTTACTCCTAGTCCTGTCTGGTCTCAGATGCCAATGCCCCCTCCCTTTCCCTGAACCCTTTACTCTTGCGGCACACACTGGACGGCAGGTATCTGGCTTTGGGAGCCCAAGTTACCCAGGTGATGGAATCCCTGTAGCCCAGGGCACCACTGTCCTCCAAGGCAGCCCTTTATCAACACGGTCCTTGGTTGTCCTGGAGAGTCACCACTGGGTCTCTCATTGTCTCTCAATTGCCTGGTGGACTGAGCCAGAGTCCCTGCATGGGGTTGGCTGAGATCATCTCCTCCTCCCCTCCCTTCCCTTAGCAGTTTCCTATCACTAAAATTCCTGAAAACCATCCTCTCATGGCTCCTGCATCTGGGCCATGTGACCTCGGACCTAGGGGTCC
>JADRCD010183963.1:0-11951 GCA_019843815.1 Montemys delectorum
TAGTTGTCTATTTTTGAGTCTTATATTGCTATCTGTTAGGATTTGTTGGTTTATGTACTAACACTATTTTCAGCATAGTAAGGCAATATCAAATTACTTTTGAAACTGCCTGTACTGTTTGGTAAAGCCACAGAAATTTATGAATTTTTCTCTTTTTCCATATATTTGACACTTGCTATTTTCTGCTTTCTTCAGTCACTGCATTCTTGTTCAACTCAGGTTATTGTGGGAATGGACTCTGCCTGCTGTACTTCTTCCCTCTCTTCATCTCTTTAGCAATTCTTTTTTGTTTTTCTACTTCTCTACAATCACCAAGAAAACACAATATCTTCATTTTGTGTTCTAGGAGAAAATTATTTATTATGTGTGTGTGTTTACATGTTTGTGTGTCTATGTGTGTTTATGCATGCATGTGACTGAAGAGAGGTCAGAGGAAGGTACTGGATCTGCTAGAACTGGAGTTATAGGTAGTCTTGAGCTGCTCAGTGTGGGTGCTGGGAACTGAACTCAAGTCCTCTACAAGGGAACAAGAGCTGAGCCACCTTAAGTCCTTGCTTTTAAATATTTATTTATTTATTTATTGCTTGCCAGCCCAGTTATGCTTCTGCCTTCAAGGTTTTCAGGCACCATTGTGGTGCACCAGCCAGAATGAAGCTTCTCCAGGTGGGATGGATTCACAGGAATTTGGTTGGCTTTAATGAAGGGGAAAACCAGCCAGCCTTCTCTGACATGCTTTTCAGTGGATCATCTCTCTTTTATTGGGGATAATAAGGGTTAAATAAACCTTGGGGAATGGGTAGGTGCTTTTCAGGGTGAACATAAATTATTAGCTAGTGTCAAAGTGCTTCGTTTACATGAAGAGGAATTCCAGGTTCTTGCTGGACATGCCCTTATAGGGAGAAAGGAAGTGAAATTTATAATTTGAACACCTGGCTACATGACTATTTCAAGGGTAGCGGAGATGGGGTCGTGCAGGCTACTTGTGAAGGAGCATGCAGACACAGGGTGAGGAGGGAACAGGCCTAACTCCTGTGGCCTCAGGATGAGAGTTTTGGAGATTGGACACATCTTGAACTTACTCTTGCTCCGGTCTTCTCTCCTAGTCACATGGCTTTCTGGCCCCACAACTCTTGTGTGTGTTTTTGTGGGAGGGCACATGCGCCACAGTGAGCAAAGTCAGAGGACATCTTTTAGGAAGTTCTTTCTCTCCACCACAACAGTCCTGGGGATAGAAATCATTTCTGGGTTTGGTGGTAATTTCTCTTACTCATTAAACGCCTTAAACTGTGATCATATTCTGAGACACCAGGGATGAATTATTAATTTGGGGAGAAGAGAGACAGATAATTCAGGCCATACTATGTGCTCACTTGCTCCTTTTCTCTCTCTGTCTCTATATTTCTCTGTCTCTCGCTCCCTCCTCATCTCACCTCATCATGATAAGCTGGATAATGGTATTGAAAGATGAACTAACTCTCAACCCCCGTGGATAGGTTCCTTTTCATGGTAGAGATTCATTATAGGTTTGATTATATCGAAGACTAGAAATTAATGGGAGTCACTATGATGGGCTTTGACATGAAGTAGGTGGAAGGATTGCTCAGTAGTTTGGGGTGCGTGACAGAGGATGCAAAATCCTGGAGTGAACTAAGGGATAGAACCATGTATCTAAGCAATGCCTTCAGCCTTTACAAGTTGAAAGATTTAAGAAACAGCCTTCTCTGAGAGCTACTGGAAGGAACCAGCCTTGTTAGCAACCAAACCAACTCACTGAGAATGCCTGTGACTTCTAACCTTCAGAATTGTTACAAATTTGGGGTTGAAGGTTTTGTTGGCGGGTAGATGTCTGCCTCTCTCCACTGGAAGTCCCACCTGGCTACAGAGGGTGGCCACTTACTATTTTAAAAGATTTATTTACTTGTATCTTATGCTTTTATGTGTTTTGCCTGTTTTTATGTGTAGGTATCTCATGCATGCCTGCTATGCATGGAGGATTTTAGAGTCCCTAGACCTGGAGTTATAGATAGTGTGAGCCCCAGTGTGTGTGTGTGTGTGTGTGCGTGCTGGGAATTGAATCAAGTTTTCTATGAGAGCACTTTACAGGCTCTCTCCCAGTGTCATGTTATCAGGCCAGCTTGACCTTGATCAGTTCTAATGCCCTCCTCTTTTATACATTTTTTGTTCATTTCTCTTTCATTTTCTTTTTCACAAACTCAGACATTTATTGGCCTTGTTTGTGGGGTCACGGTGTTTCAGGCTCCTAAGAGCTGGAGCTCTTTAAGGTTAAGTGTATTTCTTCCCCATTCTCTCTTCTTATTCCACCTTTAACTCAAATTGCCCCATCTCCCCTTTTTGTACCTACTCTTCTTCCCTTATCTTTGCTCTTCCTTCCTCTACCTTTTTCATTCTTACTCACAATAGCGAATGTCTTATATACTTTACTTCCTAAAATCATTAGGGGTTAGGAGGGGCTGTTTACAATATATTACTACTGTATTTTATACTGGGGCCACACTTTAATATTTATTGTTTATTCACACTGTATTTTACTGTTTTAAGAGTACTAGGGATTGCATCTGTTTCCCTGAACTGGTGTCTACCAGAGAAAAACATGACACATTAACAGCTTAATACAATGGAGTCTACACTAAACATTTTAAACATGTGCACAGATAGTGGTTAATGCCCCACCCCACCAAATTACCAACCAATAACCTAACCTTAAGTATTCAAGTCTCATTGCAAAAAGACAACAAACACAAAAATCCAAGACAATGTTATTGCTTCAAACACGATTAATCCCAAAATAATTGCTTACAATGAGAGCGAGTTAGAGGAAATATTAGACAAATAATTTGAAAGAATAAATGTAAGTATGTTCAAAGAAACAAAGTAGGACAAAATAAACTATTGAATAAAATGGAAGTGAACTCAAACAACTGACTGAAATAGAGAATCAACAAAGCAGAGAAATGGAGTTTAATAAGGCAAAACACATACTAGAAAAAGATAATTTCATAATGAGATATCAGAAATGAAAATGTCAATAAGTCAAATAAAACGCTCCACAGAATGCCTTGGCAATAAAATGGGACTGGAGGAGTACAGAATATGAGAGCTTGAAGACAGAGCAGAGAAGTTAGAACATTCAAATAATGATGAAGATAAATTAATAAGTTATAGTGCAAAAATATCTATGAAAAGGCCAAACATACAAACATGAGCATAGAAAATGTAAAATTATTCCATAATGAAAGTCTTAGACAATATTTTAAGTTAAATCATGTCACTTAATTTCTGAAATGTAGGGGGAAATCTGCCCTTTTAGGTACTGGGGGGCATTTAGAACATTAAAGAGATAAGGCTAGAATAAAACATCTCAATATTATATTATAGTTAAAACACTAATATAGAAAACAAAGAACGTTTATCAAGAGCTCTAAGAGGGAAATGCTAAGTGTCATATAAAGATAGGCCCATCATAATAACAGCTGGTATCTCAACTGAAGATTTGAAAGCCAGGAGGACTTGGAATGACATCTGTTACGCTCTGAAAGACAACAACTGACAACAAGAATACTATATGCAGCAAACGTATTCCTCATAACTGAAGGAAGAAGAGAGTGTTGACAATAAAAACAGGGTAAAGGTTTTAATTACCACTAAATCTATTTTACAGAAGATAGTTAAAGGAATCTTTACCAAAGAGAATCATAGTCACATTCCTGAGGCTGCAGGAAGGAGTAAAGATGCCATATAAAGGTAGTAACGTAAATCACCAACAGGAATATACCAGATACTGCAAATCAACCAAATTACAGAGATAAATACCCACTCTAACTCTGAATATTGATTTCTAAATCAAAATTTACAGGATGGCAGATTGTATTAAGAAGCAAGAACCATCTATTGCCTCCAAGAAATGCATTTCACCATAAAAACCAGACAGTCCCTTAGGGTGGAAGGATGGAGAAATGTTTTCCACACAGATGAACATAGGAAACAGCAGGTGTCACTGTTCTATCTGACAAGATAGAAAGAGGCCAAAGTCAATCAGAAGGAAATAAAGAATGTCACTTTCTACCACTTAGTGGAATAACCCACTAAGAGGACATTCTGGTTTTAAGTATATACATACTTCACTAAATTTCATGAGCAAATAATACTATAAATAAAAACACAGAGAACACCAATAGAATAAATAGTGGAGAACCCAATATCCCACTCTCACCAGTAGGTTATTACAACAAAAAATAAACAGAAACATTTGAGTTAAATGATATAATAGAACTAATGAATATAACAGATACATATCGGAGTTTCTACTCAAATATTGCAGAATGTATACTTTTAAGCAGCTCATAGAACTTTGTCTAAGTTACATTATATAAAAGAACACAAAAATATCTTACATATAAGAAAATTGAACAATGTCTATATTCTATATGACCACAGTGAAATAAAACTGGAAATCAACAGCAAAGGAAGACATATACACACTCATAGACATTAACCAACATATTTTTGGATGATGAATATGGTAGAAATCAATAAAGAAATAAAACCTCCTTGAACTGAAAGAATGTGAAACCACAATGCACGAAAACCTATGGGGTATTATAAAGCAAAACCAAGAGAGGATGCTATAGGTATAAGTGTTGACATTGAAAATATTAGACAGATCTCAAATAAGTAATTTATTTTAGGGGCTTAGAAAAAGAAACAGAAATAAGCCCAACCCCAAATCAATAGATAAAAAGGAATAATTAGCTGACCCTTTGCCTAACTAATAAAAAAAGATCAGAGCCACACACATTCACTGATATATTCTACCAGACTCTCAAAGAATTAAACCAAATACAACCAAAGAATGACACAAGAAAAAACATAATAGACCAATATGCTCGATGAACATTGATGCAAATTTCTTTTACAATGATTTATTTTATTTATTCTTCTTAATTTATGTGCATGTATATGTGCCTGCTTGAGGTAAGATTGAGAATGTAGTAAAGAATTGTATTATCTTTTACCCACAAATAAGCCACTTTTTACAGTAAGCATAGACTATCATGGAAACACAACTGGACACAATACAGTGATGGTTGGATCATGGGGTTCTAGTCTCCAGTAGATACATCTGTATCACAACTAAGCATTGGTGAATATCAAGGAAAAGGGGGTGGAAAGACTCTAAGAATCAGAATACCAAAAAATATGCTGTGAAGTAGTCTATCCTAGAAATTGCTACATAAACAAGACTGGAACAAGGGCAGTATCAGTGGAAATATTAACATAGAAGGGGTACCTCCCCAGACAAAGATTACAGGTAACTAATGACCTGAAAGAAGAATGAAAATTAACCTGTTGTCTTAGTCAGGGTTCTCTAGAGTCACAGAATTTATGGTAGTCTCTATGTAGTAAAGGGATTTATTGATGACTTACAGTTTGTAGTCCAACTCCTAACAATCAACTCCCAACAACAGTCAGCAGCAGCTGTGAATGGAAGTCTAAGGATCCAGCAGTTGCTCAGTCCCACAAGGCAAGGAGGCGAAGTAGAGAGCGCCTTCCTTCTTCTAATGTCCTTATATCAGTTTCCTGCAAAAAGTGTGGCCCAGGTTAAAGGTGTGTGCCACCCAGATGACCTTGCTTGAACTCGTAGATCTTCCAGTTTTAATCTTCTAGGATTTATAGCCACTATGCCACCACCCCTTTAATCCCAGATGATTTTGAACTCATAGAGCTTTCTATGTTAATCCTCTGGGATTTATAGCCACTTTTCCTCGAGGTCTCCATGCCAAGATTCAGGTTGGAAACTTGTATCTCTCAACCTCCAGATTAGGGCCACAGGTGAGCCTTCTAATTCTGGATTGTAGTTCATTTAAGATATAGTCAAGTTGACAACCAGGAATAACCACTACACCTGTCTTAGGGATGAGCCCCTTATTGTTTATTGAATGATCAGTAGGTATTTGTTTATCCTGTGTGCAGCCCTGAGACCATATACACACAAACAACAAAAATGAACTCTGCAGAACATATACATATATACATTACATGTGTATTACATATATGTATATGTAATAATTATAATAAAAGAAAATGAGGATATCCACTTGAGGGTGGGTGGGGACATGTGAGGAATTTGAGGAAGAGTACCTGGAAGAAGCTCGAGGGAAGAAAGTGGGGGAGGACATAAGTGAAGTAATCCTATTTTAATTAAAAAAAGATATGTAAGAAAAAGAAATACAGATAGCACAGGGAGAAATCAAAATATCATTATCTATAGATTATATTATTTTAATTAAGTATGCATAAAGGTTAACCAGAAAATACTTATAACTGCTCAACTCAACAAAGTGGCAGGACACGAAAATGACATAAAAACCATCATCTTTATTCTCCACCAGTAAGAAATATGCCGAAAAGAAATCAGGGAAACTGTCTCACTCTCAAGGACCTAAGAAATGTATTGTCATGAAACAAACTTAACCAAGGAAATGTACAATTCCCGTGTATAATTAGAATGTTAAAACAGGAAGGGAAGAATTTAAAGAAGATGCAGAAAGATTTCAAGCTTCCCATACTCACATATTTGAATAGTTAATATGGAAATGGCTATTTTGCCAAAATCAATTACAGATTTAATATAATCCTACCAAAATCCATTGCCATTTTCATAGAGTCATAGAGAATATAGTCACTAAAATCATGTTGGAAGGACAAAGGACCCTTATATTAAAAATATTCCTGAGGAAAAAAATGATGCTAGGTATGTCAGCATACCTCATTTACACTTACACTACAGAGCCATAGTCACAAAACCAGCAGGGCACTGGCATGAAACAGAGAAACTGATTAATGTACCAACATAGAGGGCTCAGAAATAAACCCACTGGTACAGCCACCTGATTTGACAATGATTGCAAAAATCTACACTGGAGAAAAGACAGCCTCTTCAATAACTGGTGCTGGAGGAAGAGTTACGTCCATGTGCAGGAATGAAACTAGATCCCCATTTATAATTTTGCATAAAAATACATGTAAATATACCAAAGACTTTAAGAACCAAAACTCTGAAACTGAGAAAAAAGTGGGAAAAATCCTTCAAGATTTAGGTGGAGACTAAATGTACAGGACTCCAGGAAATAATGCCAACAGCTGACAAATGGGATTTCATACAATTAAAACAGTTATGTACAGCAGAGGAAACAGTTAATTCAATGAAGACAGCATTTACAGAATAAGTAAAAAAAAATCTTTGCTAGATATACATTTGACATGGGATTAATATTTAGAATGTCCAAAGATCTCAAAAACCCAAACCCAAATCTAATAACACAACCAATAAACACAGCCAGTTCTGAAGTGATGAAACATGTCCAGCAAACATGCAAACGTGTCAACCTCACTAGCTTACAGCCATCAGAGAAATGTGAATAAAGCTACACTGAGATTCCATCAGCTGGGATGTATGTCAATGATTATGAAAACACAATCAAGTATACTGGCAGCCCTGTGGACAACACAGAACGCTCATGCATAGCTGTTGTGATTCTTCCCTAAGTCTCGTCACTATGGAAATCAGTACAGAATTTTCTCAAAATAATTAAAATTAAATCCATCAAATGAACCATCTTATATCATTCTTGGGTGGTTACTCCAAGAACTCCAGTCAGTATATCACAGAGATTCTTGTATATCATTGTTAACTCCACACCATTCACAATAGCTATGTTATAGAGCGAACTTAGGTGCCTAGGACTAGAGGAATTAAGTAGTAAATCGCCTTTTCAGCTGCAAATAATGAAATTACATTCATTTGCATAAAATAGGTACAGCTTCAGCAAATCATGCTAAGAGTTAAACCAGGCTCAGAAAGGCACATATGTTTTTATGTCATTCCTTGTCTCCTAGATTTACATAGACACACAAAATCACATATGTTTTTGTGACAAGAAAGTAAGCAAACCTCTCCAGCAGGGACAGGAATCAATGCAAAAGGGAGGGAGTAAAGGGAAAAATAAAATGAAGAAATACTACATTATAAAATGAAAGATGCTGCTGCTACAAATGAAAGATCCTACATCATTTTGTAAGCCACTTGCAGCAAATCAAATGACCTGTTAATTTTAGAAATTACTGAAGTCAAACACAGTTTATGAAATCTGTTTCTTTTATGTCAGTACCTTATGGGAAATGTTGTTCTGACAGACATTTTGCTTTAACATGTAAATATTCCCAAAATATTTTAATGTTGTAATGCTACAAAAAAATCTTCCAACACACATTGTTACATCATCATGTTATTTAGTGGCACTTGTTTAGACATACATTCAGAGCAGTATCATGAGAATTCTTTTTTTTATGAATGAAGAATTTACTTAGTAACCTCCCTCTCTGTAAAACTTCTTAGATTTTCTTTTCTCTCTTTATGTAGTCATATTTGCTGATGTCTTTATATGCTTACTGTAATTTAGTCTTTTATTTTGTGGTTTTAACTATGTTTAGCATCATATTAGTGTGTTAGTCTTTTTGTCTCCATGGTGATTAACTGAGTATCAACTGTTTTCTTTGTTGTTATTGTTAGAGGTCTCAAGGTGAGTGTGCTGCGATACCAAGGAGACTGAATTCAGTATCAAGGTTAAAACTTGGTATTTTTCAATACCAGTGCTTACATTTTGGTGCACTTGGGAGGCATCTGGGACATTTCTGACACTACCAATACCTATTTCCTACACTCAGAGATTGCGCTTTAGTGTGATGCATGACCTGGGCATTGAGGTTGGACTCTTCCCAGATGATTGTGATGGACAGCACAGCTTGAGAACACCTTTCCACACAGTGATTCACACTCTGTGCTGCTTGAGAAACATCTGCAAATGCATCAAGAAAGTAGAATTGTATGATTTGTATGCAGCAGTATCAGCCAGGATTCAGGAATCTGCATTTTGAGATAGCATCCCAGATGGCTTCATACAGCAAGCTTACAAGGCACAGTTTTTTAAAAATAACTTGTGTATTGTGCCTCTTCATGTAATGGGCTTTTTGTACTGTTGTCCTAGGGTGTTGATATCTTAAAATCAAATGGCATTGCTTTTCCTCTCAGGTGCATGGTACCTGGCCAGCAAAGATGTACTTCCTTATATGTGTTCCTGAACTCTAAATACCACCCAGAGGTTTTAATATTTATACTATTAACATAATATAACTATAATATACTTTATTATAATTAATAATGATATAATTAACAATAATTTAATTAACATAATATAATTAATATATTTATGACAGGTGACATAGCACCCATATTTTCAGCAAGCACTTCCCGGCATCCACAATAATGTCCAGGTTTGGTGGCTGTATGTGGGATGGATGCCCAGGTGAGGCAGTCCATGCATGAGAATTTTTTAAAAGCAACTACCTATCTATTTAGTTGTATCTATGCATTGTTCATTTCTACCCAGCTCTCTCCCTTTCTAAAGTCCCGTGGCTTTCAATCATATGCTTAATTCTTGTACCCATCTCTCTCTCTCTCTCTCTCTCTCTCTCTCTCTCTCTCTCTCTCTCTGTGTGTGTGTGTGTGTGTGTGTGTGTGTATGTGTGTGTGTAGTCACAGTATAACATAACCTAGACCTGTCTCAAACTTGAACTTCTGATTCCTCTGTCCTCACCTACCAAGTGCTGGGAGTACAGCATCCAGCAAATCTGTGTGTGGAACCCAGGGCTCTGTGCAGGCCAGGCAAGAATGCTACCAGAAGACCTGTGCCTCCAGATTCCATTTTTTTTTTCAGTTTCAGGAGTCTTTTATTTGAAAGCTCAAAGGCGGTTGTCCTGGTAAGGTTTAACAATTCCATAAGAGTAGGTAATTTCAAAGATAAGAAGCAAATTCTTATCAGGAGTACTCTGTCTTACAAGTTTTACAGTATTACATGTATATTTTTTTTAGCTTGAAACTGTGCTCAGTGTAGTTCATATGAACATGAACATGAACCAGATTCCATTTTCTTTGGAAGTCCCATAATGCTGCTAATGGGGCAAGGATGGGGGATGATAAGTACATTTTTCCTTTTTTAAGCAGGTATTTTCAGGCCTCATTACTGACTAGTTCCTAACCTCATAGCATGTACTAACTCTATTATGTTATGTGCCCTCATTGAGTCATGACCTGCTGTTAATAAATTATTTGAATGATTTCATTCCAGCCTAACTTGCAATATCCTTGAGAGAGATTCCAAGGTGCCTGAGTTCTATGCCTTTAGCTTCAAGTTGAGGAAAATTAATACATTGAGAAAAGACTTGACATGTATCCTGCCACTTTGATGAAAGTGATTATCAGCTATAGTTTTCTCTGGGGGAATTTTAGGGTCACTTATGTAAACTATCATATTAGCTGCAAATAAAGATATTTTGATTTCTTCCTTTCCAATTTGTATCTCTTTTATCTCCCTCAGTTGTCTTATTTTTGTAGGTAATACTTTAAGTACAAGAATGAATAGATAGAGGGACAACTTTTCTTCTTCCTGATTTTGGTGGAATTCATTTGAGTTTCTCTCCATTTAATTTGTAGTTGGTCATAGGCTTGCTATAAATTGCCTTTATTGTGTTTAACAAAGTATCCTTAGTCTCTTCAGAACATTTATCATGAAGTAGTGTGGCTAATCTTTACAAACTTGAGGCCAGCCAGGACTACATAATGAGAAGCTGTCTTGAAACATAAATAAATGCTTCCAGTCTCCATCTGCGCCCTGGAGCTAAGGCTGTCCCATAGCTATTCACACCCAAGTCCCTCCAGGAGAGAGCTGGTCTCTCAAGAGTGATCTATGGCCAGAGGTGAGATCACCATTTTCGATCCAATAACTGTCTATGTGGGATCCATCAGGAGCACACTGAAACAGAGGAACAGCTGGGGACAGGATCCTTCTGGTCTCCATCTGCCCTGAAGGTAAGGCTGTCTCACAGCCTTCTGCACCCAAATCCCCACCCTGGACCACTCCTGCAGGGGGTGGCGGATCAGATAGTGGGTTTCGGAGAGGAATTCAGGAAAGGGGATAACATTTGAAATGTACACACATTCTGGTCCGCTATCTGCACCTGTAAGTTGAAGCACTTCCACAGCTGACTGTGCATGGGTCCTGCCAGGAGAGTCCTGTTCTCCCAGGAGTGCTTTCACTCCCCAGCTTGGAGTGAGATAGCCACTTTCTCTCCAATAACTGTCTGGAGCAGGACTGTGAGGAGCACACAAGGCAAAAGAACAGTGGAGAAGCTGGGACAGGATCCTTCCAGTAGCCATCTGCACCCAGAGCTTGGGCTGTTCCAGAGCCCTCTATACAAGTTCCACCAGGAGAGAGCTGGTCTCCTAAGAGTGCTGATACAGGTTTACAGACCCACAGGAGGAACAAGTGCTAGCCAGAGACAGCAAAACCATTTAACACTACCGATAACCAGATGACAAAAGGCAAAAGCAAGAATCTTACCAACAGAAACCAAGACTACTTGGCATCATCATTACCCAATTCTCCCAGCACAGCAAGTCCTGGATACCCCAACACACTGGAAAAGCACGATGTGGATTTAAAATCATATCTCATGATACTGATAGAGGATTTTTTTTTTAATTAGGTATTTTCTTTATTTACATGTACATTTTCCCTTTCCCATCTTCCCCTCCAAAACAAACAAACAAACAAACAAAAGCAAGAACAAACCCCTTTTGCCTCCCCCTTCCCCATGCCTGCCACCCCATCCTCTCCCACTTATTGGCCCTGGCATTCCCCTACACTGGGGCACAGAACCTTCACAAGGCCAAGGTCCTTTACTCCTATTGATGATCGAATTTGCAATCCTCTACTATATACCTGCTTCCAGTACATTCAATCCCACCCTGTATAGTCCTTGATTGGTGGTTGGGTCCCTGGGAGCTCTGAGGGTACTAGTTAGTAATTGTTGTT
>JADRCD010183966.1:0-36545 GCA_019843815.1 Montemys delectorum
GGGGAGAGTGGCATTTGGGTAACAGCTGCTGGTTTTTCCCTGGTTTTCCTCAGCATTCTTCTACATCATTTGGCCAGACATCTATCTCCAAAAGGTTTCTGAAGTGAACGGAGAGCCATAGACAAAGCAGAGAGGTTCACTGAGCAGAAATGGGTTCAAGAGGGGGCAAGACAAAGGAGGAAGAATCTAGAGAGGAGGGTGGGTAGAGGTGTGGCTTCCTGTACCTATTTACTAAGACCAGACCAATCAAGAGCTTGGGTCCAGAGCTTAGGATGTAGCTCTGTGATACAGTATTTGCCTAGCATGCACATAAACCTGCTTCAAGGCTGTACCAGAGAGAAAAGACTAAAGGATGGGATAGCTAGTGTAGAGATGTGGATGACAGGGTTAAAGGGCAGGAATCACGGTCTGCCCCACATACATGAAAAGGGGGAACCCCCACCCCACTCCCCATGCCATCCCCTAGTCATCAAGCCTTGCTGGTCCTGATGTTACTAGGTCTCCTTTAGAATAACGGTGCAGTCTGCAGTCTGAGAAAATCCAAGTCGGGGTCTAGATTATTTAGCCCCACAAGCCCCCAAGTGTGGGTACAGATATGGGTGCTGTAGTACCCCTGACAAGATGTAGCTCAGCTGGTCTTGTCTCCCTTGCATTCTCTGGTTCTATCTAGACCTTGAGGGCAGCTGTTTGTCCCTTATGCTGACAGGACACCAGAGACTGATCTTAGCATGGGAAACGGCCTTCAGGGTTAAGTCGGCTTGGTCTTGTCTTTAAAGCCAGGGTCTCCCAATGGAGCCCTGTCTGGCTTGGAACTCACCATGTAGACCTCAAATTCACAGCAATCCCCCTGTCCCTGCCTTCCAAATGCTGGATTCAAGGTATGGGCCCCCACACCTGGCCCCAGATGCTGGATTCTAGTACATTTTGAGTCTCTTCTCAGATCCCTGGAGGTCCTCCTTGATTAAATACAATGTAGGTGTAGGAAGGGAGCTTTACTGAACTCTATTCCCTCCAAATCAGACTTCTACACACCAAGTAACTGAGGGTTGTTCCAAGTATTTACTCTTTAGGCGGGCTGCTGGATGTAACAAGACTGCACCTACTCGCTGGGCCCCAGGCAGAGCAGGCTGGGCTTCCTCTCAACCCACTCTATCTCCTACCAGATGCTCTTGCTTCAGCCCCAGGAACTTGTCTCTCTCATCCAGAGTAAATCCAACCCATACAATGGTGCTCTCGGCTCAGCTTTATCTCGGGTGTCATTGTTAGACTCAGTCCTGGCTTCCAGGAGACCAAGGTCTTTCTCTGATGCAGCTAGTAGTATGTCTCCTTCTCCAGCCATCCTGTGGAGAAGAGACAACGTGAGCCGAGAGAAGGCAGCAGGAGAGCCACACAGACAGACAGACAGACAGACAGAGAAGCAGGTCCCGAGCCTGCCATGTGCAGTGGGGGCCCCAAGCCCTGGGAGGAACAAGTGAAGTCAGGAGTAGAGGACCAGGGTCCAGGAAGAGCAAAGGACAGACAGTGAGGTAGAGAAAGCCAGTGGGTGCAGAGGGAGCAGATGGGATGGGAAAGCTCAGGAGGGGGCAGGTGACCACTCAAGGGCAGGATCCAGGGTAGGTAGCCTTACCACCAGGCCGTCTACGGATGATGAGTTTTCTGAATTCATCGTAGACGAAGATGAGAACACTGTAGGGAAGCGCACAGAACCACCAGTTTATCCTGCAGAGAGTAAGAGTCGGTCGGTCAGTGTGGCTCAAGAGGCACGAGCCCGAGAAGGGTGAGCCGCAAAGGTGCGTGAGGAACCGTGGAGACCGAGCTGGATGGAGATGGGGAGGCAAACTGAGATAACAGTTGATTTGTCCTTTGAGGAGGTCGAAGCCCTAGTGCTAAGCACCTGGGGATGGAGAGGGAAGACACGAGACAGATATCTAAAATGCCAATGGCCCTATGATAAATGTCACGTGCAGAGTTAATGTAGTGTTTAATAAACAGTGCCAGCTGACAGTGTGTTGCTGAGAGCCCCTCTTCTTCCCACTGCAGTTTTTTCTGCATACTCTCAGAAGGCAACCTATACATTTATTCGTGTGTGTTTACATATACTTCCATATGGCAAAATAGACACTTAATTTGTCTTCTTTGTGTCCCTTCTATAACTAGGGAACAGGAAGATGGATTTAACGAGTTTTATACACTTGAGTGACACAGAGAGCAGGGTATAAATCAATAGCACTGTTCAATAGATCAATGGAAATATAACTCAAGGACTGGAAGATGGCTGGGGATAATGGCTCAGTGGATAAGGCGCTTGTTGCACAGGCCTGATCACCTGTGTTCGGATCCCTAGAATGCATGTAAGAGCCAGGTGCAGTAACACAAGCCTCTGTAATCCCCTAATGGGGAATGGAAGGCAGAGGCAGGAGAATTTCCAGTATCAGGTAGGCCAGGTAGCCAAGTGCACGCAGCTGTGAACAAGAGAGACTCTTGTCTCAAACATGCTGGAAGGTAAAGGCTAAGGCCAGGACTTGTCCTCTGACCTCATATATGCTGTGGCACATGCACACCTGCCCTCCTATAGGAACACGCATCATATGCACACACAGACAGAAAAAATGAGAAAAAAAAAGAAAAATATAATGCAAACCACATGTAAAATTTAAGTTCTCTAATGCTCATATTTAGATAAATGAAACACGAGAAATAAATTTTAATAATTTTATTTAGTCCAACGTGTCAATATAGATCAAATATATATTGTAGTGGCTATTCCTGGTTGTCAACTTGACTATGTCTGAAATGAACTACAATCCAGAATTAGAAGGCTCACCTGTGGCCCTAATCTGGAGGCTGAGAGATACAAGTTTCTGACCTGAATCTTGGCATGGAGACCTTGAGAAATAGTGGCTACGAATCCCATAGGATTAACATAGAAAGCTCTATGAGTTCAAGATCATCTGGAATTAAGGGTGTGGTGGCATAGTGGCTATGAATCCTAGAAGATTAAGACTGGAACATCTACAGTTCAAACAAGGTCATCTGGGGTTAAAGGTGTGGTGGCACACACCTTTAACCTGGGCCACACTTTTTGCTGGAGACTTATATAAGGACATTGGAAGAAGGAAGGCTCTCTCTGCTTTGCCTGCTTGCCTTGTGGGACTGAGAAACTGCTGGATCCTTGGACTTCCATTCACAGCTGCTGCCGTGACTGTTGTTGGGAGTTGATTGTTGGGAGTTGGACTACAAACTGTAAGTCATCAATAAATCCCTTTACTACATAGATACTACCATAAGTTCTGTGACTCTAGAGAACCCTGACTAAGACATATATTTACTATTTAAATCAATCTGTCAATTATAAAGTATAAATGTACTTAACTCAGTATATCAAAGTGCCATTTCAACATGTGTGTAATCACTATAAACACTATTTTGTTCTGTTTGGTTTTAAAACACAGTCTTTCCAGATGGCCCAATCTGCCTTCAAACTTGAGATCCTCCTGCCTCAGTCTTTGAGTGCTGAGATATAGACATACAGTCCCAATGCTAATCAATATAAACATGACCAACCCGATAGTTTGAATTCTTCTTTTACTACTAAACCTTGGAAGTCAGGTGGGTGTCCTGTTCTGCTCACCTGTCTTAACTCAGCTGCTAAGTGTCTCCCCCATACCCCTCTGCAGGATCTCACCATCCAGACTGGCCCTGAACTTGCTGTGTAGCCAGGCAGGACTAGGAGTTCCTGATCTTTCTGGCTCCATCTCTCAAGTGCTGGGATCATAGGCATGTATCCTGCCCCATTTTAGAATATAATTTTTCAATGGCTAAAAAGAAATACCACCTAAAGGAGTAAAATTATCTTATCCTTCCTTTCCTTTTATTTCTTTAAAAAATTTTTTTTAAAATGTGGTCTTACATTGCCAGGATGGCCTCAAAATCATGATTCTCCTGTCTTAGTCTCCTACAAAACTGGGATTATAGATTATAGCACCATTCTGTGTAGCTAAAGTTGTGTTTGTAGACATATTTAATGTTATTTTATTTTATTTTATTTTATTTTATTTTATTTTGAGTCAGGGTTTCTCTGTGTAGCTCTGGCTATCCTGGAACTCACTCTGTAGACCAGGCTGGGCTCAAAATCAAAGATCTGCCTGCCTCTGCCTCCCAAGTGCTGGGATCAAAAGTGTGCACCACCACCACCACCTGGTTGTTGTTTTAATTTTTAAGTTTGAGTTAAAATTAAAATCACAAATAGACATTTCATGCTAATTAGTCATGCTGTTCAAGAGCTCAGACATCACACATAGAGAGCAGCAACCATATTGGACAGTACAGACATAGATAGGCCAGGGTTTATCTGCTACACACACCACAAGTATGACTTACTGTGCCCATCACTAGCATACAAATACCCTTCCATTCATTGAACAACAGTTATATGTATACCCAGGATCTGTGTAAGGGGAAATAAAAATGGTTATATATGATGCCCCTTTATCTTGAAGACTTCAGAGAGATCAGAAAGAAGAGCTGAATGGGCACACAAAATAATACTGGGTGCTAAGTGCTGTGTTCAAGATGCCTACAGAGTGCAGTAGGCTCATTTCCACTTGTTTTTGACATCATCAGCAACAAAAGCATAGATATGGTTAGTAAAATTCTCCATAGTCAGCTATGCCCAATGCTTAAAACCAAGTTTCCCGTGTAATTCTTCTCGACACTCTGCCAGATTCCATTTTTTTTCCCAGTGTTAGAGCACAACCCCAGAGCCTCACATGTGTGTAGAGAGAATCTCCTAAGCACTGTGTAAAAGCACTCACCTGTCAATAAGAAAAGCCTTTGACCAATGAGCTGAGGCAGGAGGTGGGAGTTTGGCAGAGAGCAGGTGGGGGGGAATTCTGGAATAATAATCAGGTGCAGGAGATTTTCCCCCAGATACAGAGGAAGACAATCACATGAAACTGAGGACCAGGTAACCAGCCACATGGCAGGACTTAGAATAAAATAAATGGTAATTAAGATATGAGCTAGTCATGGGACAGAGCCAAAGCTAGTGGCTTAAACATGTGTTCATATATAAGAAGTCTCATATGGTCACACACATGTTCCGCGTGTGCTCTGCTGCCATGCTCTCCCCCTAGCCCTGCCAGATGTGTGCTGATGGCAGAGGCTCAGCATAGTAGCATAGTTCCTTAAAGTCATAAAATATAAAGAGCTGAGCTTCAAACTTAGGATTGTCAATGTCTACAGCTATTTCCATCATTAACTATTAACTGAGCACCTATATTGTATGAAACAGTGTGTATAACATTGAAAGGGGGGCTGGAGAGATGGCTCAGCGGTTAAGAGCACTGACTGCTCTTCTGGAAGTCCTGAGTTCAAATCCCAGCAACCACATGGTGGTTCACAACCATCCGTAATGAGATCTGAGGCCCTCTTCTGGTGTGTCTGAAGACAGCTACAGTGTACTCACATATAATAAGTAAGTAAACCTAAAAGAAAAAAAATACACTGCAAGGGATAGTTAGGTAAGCAAAGCATGTGAACACGCAGGAATAGGACAGGTGGTTCTTCTTAGTAAATTTTGGATTTATTTTTTCAGACCTGAGGATAGAATCCAGGGCTTTGTACATGCTAGGCAAGCACTCGGTCACTGAGCTACACCCTCAGTCTCTTTAAAATTTAAGATTACAAACTAAAGCTGAGCATGGTGGCACACGCCTATAATCCTGATACTTGGGAGATTGAGGTGGGAGGAGTTCAGGGTCATGACCTCTACATAGCAAGTGCAAAACCAGCCTGGGTCTGTGAGCATGAGACTCTGCTCGAAAAACTTCATGAGCATGTGTTAATGTTAAAGCAAAGCATAATAAAAAGCTGAGACTTGAGTAAGACAAGAAACCAGACAGGGTGTTCATTCACATATTAAAACAGACATTATTAAATCTCATATAGTAAAACATTTTCACATTAAAGCACACACACACACACACACACACACACATACACACACATATATACACAAAATAATTAGTTAAGCTAGCCATAAATTTGGCTCTTTGTTTTGAGACAGGTTTTCTATCTCAGGTTGGCCTCAAACTTATAATGTCACCAAGAATGTCCTTGAATTCCTGATGCCTCCGTTTCTGTCTCCTAGGATTACAGGTATGTGCCGCTCTACCTGGTGAATTGGACTGCTGCCATGATTATATTAGGACCAAGAAACATGTATCCTTCCCAGCTTTGTCAGATGCCGTCATAAAATTCTGCTCAATTAAATACCACTAAGTCTGCTGAATTTGCAAGTCCAGCAGCTTGTGATCACCTGACATAGTCTCCAATACCGCTCTAAATAAAGGCCGTGTATTTGAGTGTGAAAGAACCTCACAAGTCCTAAGTCCACTAATCTGGGCAGTTTGTCCTGGCTACCTGGCGATTGTCCTTTTCAAACAAGTATTTTCTCCCACTTCCTCCCAAACGTCCTCCCAGGGCTGGCACTCCTTCCCTTACTCACTTGAGTGGGTACATTCGCAGGGCCACATCCATGCCCGGAACATAGGACAGGAAAGCTGCCAGGAGTGTCTCTTCAAGGAGTCCGAATATTAGGACTTTGTTTCTGGGAAGAAAGAGTGATGAGTGTAATAGACACAAGGAGAAAAGGTGACGAAAGGGAGCGTTCAAACATGGGGAGGGCTGGTAGCTATTCATGGACACACACTTCATGCCCTGTGTGAAGAGTGAATTTCTTCGGGTCTTGCAGATGATGAGGTCAGCCCACTGCACAATCACGATGCTGATGAAGAAGGACGTTTGGCATGTGAACTCCACCACCTTCCGCTGCTCGTAGGTCTGGGGGGGGAGGGCGGGGTGTAGGATGAGCAAAAAAAGGGGCATCTGGGTCAGAAAGAAGTTTAGATATACCCAAGAAAGAGTTCCTTGTCTTTCTTGTCTTTCAGGACCCCAGAGTCTGAGCTTTGCATTCTCTGAATGCCTCTAGCCCTGTGCACATAGCTGTCTTTCTTATAATGTTTGTGTATTTTCCCCACCTGACTGAAAGTTCTTTGGATCCCTTCACCATACCTTGCCTATTAAATATGAGGTAGCACACCCCTCAGTACATTTTTAATAAATTAGGAATATGATTAAAATAAGATGGACTTAGGCCAGCAGAGTCCAGAGGTATTAAGTCAGAAAGGAAGGGAGAACCAGAGAGCAACGTGAATACAGAGTGTCCAAGAAGAGAGGTAGACAGAAGCCCAAGGCTGCGGCTCAGTTGTAGAGTGCTTGCCTAGCATGCTTAAAGCCCTGGAGAATGGTAGACAGGAGGCACTCCCTCATTCATCGCTTGGCTCTTTCGTTTGCACTGTATACATAAGGGACTTAGAATCTGGTAGGAGGCATCACAATGCTAACAATGTCAATGCAACAAATAAGTTACAACAGAGAAGCCAAGAGTCCTGTAGGAACACTGAAGAGGTGCATCTAAATTAGACTGGGGGAAAAACTGGAGGAAAGACCCTGCGTCTAAAACAAAACAGTATATATACAATAAGAAAACAATACAATATATAGACAATAAGAAATTAGTGGGTAGGTCTGCACGCTATTAAGATACTAACTGTAAAACCGCTTGGGATGTACCTCAAGTTGTATTTGGATAGAAACAAAAACAGCCATCAATGATTAGAAAACTAAGGTTAAGGTGATATACCCGTTAAATCTCAGTCTCTGGGAGGCAGAGGCAGGTGGACCTCTACATTCAAAAGCAGTCTGCTCTGCCTCGTAAAACACGGTTTCAGACAAACAAGCAAACAAAACAGACAGACAAAAACTTGTTGAGCCAAACATGGAACCCAGGCCAAGGCCAGCCAGCATACTTGTGTGCCCGCCAGCTCTGCACCACCATCTGTGCCAATCTCTGCCATTGCTTGGAGACTTTAGTGTCTGGCTCACTGATTCTCTACTCCTGCTCTTGGCCTCATTTTTTTTTTTTGAGATTTAAATTTCATATTTATGAGTAATCTTCCATTGCCATGGCTCCCCAGTTTTTTTATCCCCTCTAATTCTGTTCTCCACACTTTTAAGCAGGCAGCTTGCTCACACAGCTAAGCTTTAGATATTAGGCTATACACTTTCCAATACCTAGAGACTGTCTGCAATTTAAATTTCAGGCATATTTATCTTCCATGTTTATCTTTCTATCTCACTCCAGTATCTCAGTTTCAATATTTTCTGGTCTCTCTTGGACTTACTTAAAATCTGTTAACATGATGTGTTACACACACACACACACACACACACACACACACACACACGCACCCTCTCCTCCCATAACTAGATTAAGCTCCATAAGACTCATGTGGTGGAGCACACCTTGAATCCCAGCCCTTGAGAGGCTGAAGCAAGAAGCAGTGTGATGACTTAGAGGCCAGCCTTGGTCTACATGGAAGAAGCTCATGACGTGATCATTTTGGTTTCCTGTCCTATCCCAAGGTCCTGAATTAGTTTCTAATATAGGTTGTGATAAGTCTGATTAATGAAAGTTTTTTTGTTTTGTTTTTGTTTTTTGGTTTTGTTTGTTTGTTTGTTTGTTTTTGGGTTTTTTTGTTTTTTGTTTTGTTTTGTTTTGTTTTTTCAAGACAGACTTTCTCTGTATAGCCTTAGCTGTCTTGGTACTCACTCTGTAGACCAGGCTGGCCTCGAACTCAGAAATCTGCCTGCCTCTGCCTCCCAAGTGCTGGGATTAAAGGCATGCACCACCACCACCCAGCAAAGATAATTTTTAAAAGATATTACTCTAAAAGGGTAAGTTGATGTCATGTGCTTTCTGGGTGGAGAGCTCACAGCTCTGACGTCATGAACTCTAATCCTCTGGAACTGTAAGGCTAAAATAAACTTTTTTTTTTTAAACTTTAAGTTTTCTTGGTCATAATGTTTTATCACATCAATGGAAAAGTAACTAGGGGGCTGAAGAGATGGCTCAGCGGTTAAGAGCAGTTGTTGCTCTTGCAGAGGACCCAAGTTCAATTCCCAAAACCCATATGATGGTTCACAACCATGCTTAATTAACTCCAGTTCCAGGAGATCCAGTGACCTCTTCGGGCCATGCAAGCAAAACCACACATAAAATAAATGTTTTTTTTTTAAAAAAAAAAAGCAAGGAAAGAAAAGAAATGTAACTAAAACAGAAATTGGTACCAGGAGTAAGGTATTGCTGTAGCAGACCTGACCATGTGGTTTTCTGGGAGGCAAAAGAAGAGAAAAGTTTGACACTTTGGACTAGAAATGTGGTTGAATGCTGTATGCAGAGCTTACTGGGTCAATCTAGTAGAAGTTTGGAAAACAGTAGTGGGTCAAAATCTATGTGGATCGTGGAGGTCCAAGGGGGTTGAGAGGAGAAGGCCACTGGACTACAGACCATTCTTGTGATATTTTGGCAAAGAGTGTGGCTGTTTTCTGCCCTCATCCTAAGAACTGAATTTAAAAGTAACAGACTAATTCCGTAGGCAGGGGGATTTCAAGAAGCATAGTATTGACTTTATTAACAATTACTAGTAATCATTCTTAAGTAAGTGGATAATGAAAAAGAGCAAGTGTGTGGGGGCGGGGGAAGAAATAGAAAATGTGCGGCTTGAGGAGAAAAAGAACATCAGAAAGTTTTATGTTGGCCTCCAAGGCTTGAGCTGAAAGCCATAAGGAGATTGAGGAGAGGCCTGATCTACATTGGGATAGAGGGAGGGGTGCCCTCAGGGTAAGGCCCCACGTGGAAACTAAGCATCCATCCTGCAAAGGAAATGGCCTAGGGAATTGCCTGCTTCTAAAAAACAGTAACAGAAGCTACTGCAAAGGAGATTCAAGGGGGACTGGCTTTGTCCCAAGATGTCATTCACATGAGGTTGGCTTTAAGGTCGTGACAGATTGAGGAAGGAATACGGAAGTTGGGGCGGTGGTGGCTCACACCTTTAATCCCAGCACTTGGGAGGCAGAGGCAGGCAGATTTCTGAGTTCGAGGCCAACCTGGTCTACAAAGTTGAGTTCCAGGACAGCCAAGGCTACACAGAGAAACCCTGTCTCAGAAAAAAAAAAAAAAAAAAAAGGAAAAGGAATATGGGATATTCTGCTGTGGTTACAGAGAGCCCCTGAGGCCAGACATGTGACGAGGTAGCCTGTGCAGAAAAGCCCTGAGAGGCCACTGTATGAAGCTATCAAAGTGAAACCCAACTTGTACAGGACCCCCAAAATGGCGGAGATGCCAGACAACTGTTGCCAACCCATTTTCTTATAATACTTTATATGTCTTCGGTATCTAAGAGAAATCCTTGCCATGTAAAATGAGTTTTAAATAGATTTCATCTATTATAAATCAACATCACGCCACAGCTTGACTGCAGGAAAGACATGTAGAGTGTAAATCTAACAAGAGCTTGAGTTGAGCGTTGGGGAGATGTTGGTACGGTGAGCCGTAAGAACTCTAGGCATCACTGACTACTGGAGCACGGGAACATGGACTTCTGCTGATGGCCTCATGGGGATCAACTGGCCAAAGCCACAAGTGTATAAAAGGTATCTCTCTTTTTTTCAACAACTAGGATTTGAACACACTTTTTTTTTGAGACAAAGTCTCATAGCATATAGCCTAGGCTAACCTTGAACTCACTATGTTGCCTAGGTTAGCCTTCAGTTTGTGGTACTCCTACCATAGCTTCCCAAGCACTAGGATTATATATACTACCACACTTGGGTGACTCCCTCAGTCTGATAGGTACTTATTCAGATCCTACTCTTCTTACTTACCCACTGCTGCCCATAGCTGTCTTCTAGGTCATTTACGTGCGCATCATCCCAGTAGAAACGGATACCCAGAAGATCAAATGGCTTAAAACCATTCTCCGCCAGGATCACAAAATAGGTGAAAAATCCAGCCAGAGCCTGTATCATCCCTGTGAGAGACAGAGTCATCAGGGAGGAGAGTCTGTTCAGAGAATGGTCCCAAAAGGCAGATCACATCTGGTTAGTGTGCATCTGCACAGTGATGGAGATTCTTGTCATCGGGGACCTGATCTTGCCATCTCTGAGAGACTTGCTTCCAAAACCCTGACATTTGTTTCTAACCATGTTAAGTCTGCAGAGCAGAGCTCTTTAAACCCTCTGACATGAATCATAGAGCTATAGGATTTGGAGTTTGCCCTGCTAGATTTTGGTCTTGTTTTGGTCCATCTAGGGTCATCTTTGAAGCATACACTCCTTTTTAGAAACATTTTTCATTTTAATCATGTGTCTGTGTCGGGAGGGGCAGGTATATGTATAAGCATCGAGCCTACCGCAGTCAGAAGAGAGCTTCAAAGCTACTGAAGCCTGCTATCTCTTTACTCCTTGTCTCACATATGGAAAGGGACGCTATCATTTTATGTAGGTTTTCCCCTTTACTATTGGTCTGTAAGGGCAGCTCAGAGAGCAAGAGTTCTCTGTGGTCCCAGAGCCAAGCGCAGTTCATTTTTGAAACACTGTTCCCCTGGCTTCTAAACAGAGGTGTCTAAATGGCCAGCCACAACCACTGTCACTTTTCTGTCACCCCACCTCCCCCACCCCACCCCCACACTTCCCTAGGCTCACCAATCTGCCCATAGGCCATGCCAATAAGACGGTGGTTCACAAGATTGTCCGTTTTGGGGTTCCGTGGAAGCCTTTTCATGATGTCACTTTCAGGTGTCTCATAAGCCAGGGAGATAGCAGGGACCTGGAATATGGATTGTGGGAATGACAGGAACACAGGGTTCAGAAGACACTCTAGAGCTGCCCTGTTACAGGACAGATTTTTCCCTACACTTGATGAATCTTAGGAATCCCCAGAATGAAACCTGGCGCTCACCATGTCAGTGCCCAGGTCAATGCAGAGAATGGTTATGGTACCCAGAGGCAAAGGTATGCTTAAAATGATGAACAGCAGGAAAGGAGTGATCTCAGGAATGTTGCTGGTCAGAGTGTACGCGATGGACTTCTTCAGGTTGTCGAAGATGAGGCGACCTGGAGAGGAGAAGCAACCAGAGGACACATACCTCTGATAAACTAACTCCTGGGAAGAAAAATTGCTAGAAAGGAGTAGTCGGTGAAAATGCTGGGAAGCCGCGGAGGTGGGAGCAGGGGGTGGGGGTCTATGATTTGTCCGAAAACTGTGTGGCTATCAAATAAAGCCATGGTTTATTACCCATGGGCAGACTTTGTACTTTTTGTTCTTGGATTCACCATGGCTAGTGTTACCTGATCTCTGAAAATTAGGCAGAGTTGGGCAGAGTTAATCCTGGAGGTGTCTGAAAATACCAGGGTTAAAGTCTCTTTGCAAGATTAAGACTGAATGGAAAGAACCCAAGCTTGGATTGGAGTCTGATTTTTCTGCCTTAACTTGTGACCTTGCTTATCCCTCTAAGTGTCACTTCTCCTGCCTTGCAAGATGGCTGAGTCTGGCCTTGGCTACTCTTCCACGGGCTGTCATTTCTTCTTCTTTTTTTTTTTTCCTATTGCTTTAACCTTCTGTAAAATCTGCCTTGTTCACTGTCTGCTTCCCCCCACTATAAGGAAAATTGTTCATGGGTAGGAATTTGTGTCTTTGTCTCCTGTATTGGGGATCGTCATTTTGCAAATGGTGCTCAGAAAAAAAAGTTATTGAATTAAATAGATTTAAAATAATGAGCAAACTGTCAGATTCATACCGATTACAATAAAATGGATTGGTATGTTTTAGTAAGATAGCTTCAGACAGAAATGGGGAGCCTCGTGGGGTTCTGTTCCAATAGGCATTCTCTTTGGAATTCTCTGGAATGAGAGTAATTGAGTTCATTCAGTTAATTTACAGATAATTTCAAATTGGTCTTAACAGGTCCGAATCGTTCAGACAAACAAACTTCTGTGGGGCCCTGCTGAAAAAGTATTCCGTTTCTGAGGCAATGGCTACCTCTGAAAACTGTATTGAAGTAAATACACTTAGATACCAGTGAGATTATAAAGAAGATACAATGTATGCCAGAGTCCCAGTCTCCCCCGCAAACCTGGACAACACTCCAACTTCAAAAAGAACTCTTAAGTATTAGCTGAATCTTTTTTTTTTTTTTTTTTTTTTTTTAAATATAAGGTCTCTCATTTTACACAGGCAGGCCTCAAAATTGCTATGTAGCCAAGGATGATTGACCTTCAACTCATGATCTTCCTGCCTCCATCATCAGAATGCTGGGATAATAGGCATTTTATGTGGTGTTGGGACCTAAGCCTAGGGCTTTATGCCTGCTGGATAAGTAGTCTTCAAACCATGCTCCCCCAGCCCAACCTGATGGAATTTTCAAGGCTTTCTCTTCTAAGCTGTTGCAGTCCATACAGGATTAGGAGGTTGGATGGCGACTATAGGCAATGAAGGAAACACACACTAAGCCCCACTCAAGGATCAAATCCAGCCATCAGGTACCCTGCCTCCTCACCCTCCTCCACGCCTGTCACAATGGAGGCAAAGTTGTCGTCGAGAAGGATCATGTCAGCCGCCTGCTTAGAGACATCAGAGCCAGTGATGCCCATGGCAATGCCGATGTCAGCCTTCTTCAGTGCGGGGGAGTCATTCACCCCGTCACCAGTCACTGCTACAATGGCTCCCTGGTGAAATCCAGACAAGAGTGGAAAAAAAAATGTGTGTTAGATTCAGGATCAGTCCCACAGGTCAACTCAATTCCAGCATCTTGCAAGTCACGTTTGATCTCTCTGTGCTCAGCCTGTGTCTTCTGTTCCAGTGAGCTATTTAAGCCTCCAGAGAGCTTTCAGACTGAAGGCCATTGACAGGGATTGAGATGGGATTCCCTCCAGTACCTTTCTACCCATTCCATATGCTTCCCTGCTGGCTTTGTGGCCGGACTCTAGCTGGCTCCCCAGGGCCTCTTGGCTCCCTTACCAGTCTCTGACACCCCTCCACAATGATGAGCTTCTGCTGAGGGGAGGTCCGGGCAAACACAATCTCCTTATAGGACTTGAGGATATTGTCCAGCTGTTCTGAGTCCATGTCTTTCAGTTCTGAGCCGTGCACTACAATGGCTTTAATAGACCTAAGGGAAGGAGTTTCCAAAGGCTAGATCAAAGTACTGAGGACTCCCTTCAGGTTCCAGTAGTCTCTGCTAATCTCTCTCTCTCTCTCTCTCTTTTTTTTTTTTAATTTATTTTATGTGTATGAGTACACTGTAGCTGTACAGATGGCTGGGAGCTATCATGTGTGTGGCTGCTGGGAATTGAACTTAGGACCTCTCCAGCCCCGCTCGCTCTGGCATAATTCACTGTAGCTGTCTTTAGACGCACCAGAAGAGGGTGTCAGATCTCATCATGGGTGGTTGTGAGCCACCAGGTGGTTGCTGGGATCCGAACTCAGGACCTTCAGAAGAGCTGAGCTATCTCACCAGCCCCCTCTGCTAATCTCTTAAGTTCTGGCTTCTTTCTTACCCACTCTCCTTGTTCCCAGTGTGTACCATCCTCAGACTGACTCATCCCATCCTTGACCCTCTTTGTCAAGCACTCCTGCCTTTGGTCTAATATCTTTTCCCGTTTCCTCTGAAAATCCAGTGACCTAATTACCTAGTTACTTTTCTGTAATATTTTACTGAGTAGAGTGTAAACTCCACAATCCTTCTCGCTGCAGGAGACCCTAGGAACTTTACAAAGTGATTTTGGGGGGGGGGGGGGGCAGGCTGAGGATGGAGGTGTAAATGTCAGATATGAGTTCTTTAGGGGGACTCACTTGTTATTGACTTGACTGACAGGGATATTAAGCCGAGCAGCGATGTCCTCCACCGTGTCGTTGCCTTCTGAAATGATGCCCACGCTTTTGGCAATAGCTTTGGCTGTGATGGGATGATCCCCCGTTACCATGATTACCTGAATTGGGAGGAGGAAGGAAAAAGAGAATGTTTTAGATAAGCTCTGGATTCTTTATGCCCCTCCTCCAATAGTAGCTCATTTAGTAGATCAATTCCAAGCACAACTTGTCCACATCGAGGGCTGTGCTACTGTGTGTTTAGTCCTTGGAGGCAGGGATGTCAGACGATGCGACACAGGACACAGATGTTTCAGGTTTTAGACTGCCCAGGAAGAAACCAGTCAGTTGGAAGTATTACAAAATTCAGAATTCCATTCACTTTGTTCCAGAAGCTGTTTGCAACTTTTTTTTTAAAGCAACAACACAGAAATACATACCAAACATTACATAGGGACGCCTAGAATAATATCTCACCTAATCAAACTTCATTGGGACCTAGTGCGTATAGAACCCTACTCTGCCCCTTGCCTTGCCTCGCCCTGCACTTTCAATCTGGAAGCTCGTTGTACCCTCTTCCCACCCAAGGATGAGGTCCTTGTGCTTTTAGCTTTCTTAGCATCCCGTTCTTCCCACATGCTGCCACTTAGCACTTGTCCGTGTAGTGAGCCCTTTCCCACAGGAATGAGAGCACTGAGAAGGAGAGGGGACTGCACTTTGCCCCACTGCAGGGTCCTGCACTTAACAAGCCATCCACAAATAATTAAGGGGCAAGGGCTGAAGGGAAGATGGCTACCTGGGAGCCCCTTCTCAAGGCTCCCAGCTGTCCTCCAGGCATCCATACAGTTTGTCAAGCTCTCATAGGAGGGATCAGTGAAACATCTGAAGATGGCAACAGCTTTCCATGCTTTCAGGGACAAAGACCCAGAAGAGACCTATTAGCTTTCAAGGTGTGAAATACACACTGAAGTAGTCTTTCCCAAAGGACTCAACTACAGAGTTTCACAAACCCCATCATTCCACCCTTGACTTGATGCAAGAAGATAGCAAAATGCTAACTAAGTTGCAATTGCACTGAGCTGGTACTCCCAACCTACTGATGTTGATCATTCAGCTTCGTTGCAGGAGAGTGGATCACCAGGAGCTCCAGCTAGGGCTGGCTGATAGTGGGAAACTAGACTAGAGAGGAACTGGAAGAGGACTCCCTTGGACCCATGGCTGAGACCGGGCCCTTAGTGAGGTGATTCTGGGTTACAACACAATGCAGACTTCCCAGGGGCTGGTCAATGGTGGCCTAGGACCTGCTTCATGAAGCATGCTTGCCTTCCTAGTGCATTCCTAGTCTCTCACCATGTCTGACCGCTACACGGACTATTGTCTAGTGGCTTCAACCATTCCACCTCCATGCCAAGCCAGAGAAGTAAAACTACAATGCTAACTATCCCAAGAGTGAGCTCCCTAGACACAATGTTACAAAACACTCAGATATTCATGTATGAGATGCACTCAGAGAAATAATAATGCGATGCTAACTATCCCAAGAGTGAGCTTTTTGACACAATGTTACAAAACACTCAAATACTTGTGTAAGAGATGTACTCATGCAACAGAAGTGTTGGTCTACAAAAAAAAAAAAAAAAAAAAAAAAAGCTCCTTTTCAGGTAAAGGCTGTCTAGCTGCTTTTGGAATTCATTAATTTCTAGAAGGACTTATTTCCCATATGTTGGTGCCGCCTATACCTCTCATGTTTTCACAGAGTGGTACCAACTATCCTTGTGTTCCCATCCACCCTTTGCTCCCGGATCAGGTCATTTGAACCTTTGAAATGTCAATAAGAAAGGTACGTCTCTAGGATAGCTTTTAAAGCTTGCTTTCTTTGTAGAAGCAAGCAGGCTTATAATGAGACAAGTATTTTCATTCTACTGAAATCTTAGTGATAAATATGATGGGAGTATTTTAAAAATTTTTTATAATCACATTTATTTCAAAGCCATAGGCATACAGCTACCTGCTCAGTCCTTGTAAGAAGGCCATGCAATCATCATATGATTTTTTATTCTGTAGTGTGTGACGGTTATCAGCTGTGTGTGTGTCACTACCACGTGGGGTGGGGCAGGAGGCTAGACTCTGGAAGGGTCTGCTTGAGAACAAGCTCCCCTGTGTCCGTTATATTTTGTATGTTTTGAAAGCTGTTCATCTGTCTTCTATTTCCCTCCAGGGAGACAGAATGAGTCACAGTTCCTCAACTGAGTCTGCCAGCTTTCCCATCAGGTGAGCGAGCATCCAGAAGCGGGTACACATTGTAGAGAAACCCATAAACAGGCTCAGAACAAGGCCCGCTCGGAAGGCGTTGAGGCCTTCTAGCTTACAGCCAGCCCTCTGAGTCCTCACAAACCATGAACTGGCTGTGTCTCGGTGGTGACACCCTAATCTGGTTGGCATCCTGACTCACATTATTTCTTTGGACCTCCCTACCTGTTGGCACACTGGCTCTTCTTCCAAAGAGATCCACAAATCCCCAGGTGAGATAAATTGCCAATATAGGTATATTTACCCATATAAAGTATATGTATAATTTCAATTTGAAAGATAATGCTTTTTCTGTTGCCAAAAAAGCACTTTGCCCTAAGGAAAGATATATTCCGCTAGTCAATGTAAGGACCCAGAGTTGACGGTGGGGCAGAGTTGTTTTGCTTTTTATCCAACAGAAAAAGAAAAGCTAAGCTCATGAGAGCTAACATGAAGTAGAGTCTCAAGACACTGTGAGCAGCCAGCCTGTCTCCTTAGAATGTGGAGCTCCCATGAGAGAACTGGTAGCCACTCAGACTTCCTTGGAGCAAGTGTAATATGCTTGAGGTTATGCTTGGGCACTAAGAGGGAAAGGAATTTAAATAAAGTTGAATACAGGATAAAAAGGAGACAGAAGTGGAGGAGGCCACCGTGAGAGGAGATACACTATGAGCATATGGCCAGGAATGGCAGCAAGTAAGAGGGGAAAATATGGCTGGGAAATAAGTTAGAATAGCTCCAAACCTGCCCAATCCGTGCTTACAGCTTGTAAATAAAATACCTGAATTGTGTGTCTTTTTATATGGGTGAGTTGGAATTTTAAGCTTTCCTGCAGCTGACTACTTTCACAATGTTACTCTTCACTCCAAGAGTCTACCTCAAAGCTCAGAGAAGTCAGACGGCCCATTGCCTTCTTCCACGATATTAGATGGTAGCTTCCAGTACTTTGGAGAAGCAATGTTGGTTATTCTATGGAGATGTTCTGTAACAATGTCATCTCCACCAAGAACTCACTGTCTCGGAGGTTTTCTAAGGTGGTGATTAAACAGTTGATAGGGTTGTAATTTCCCACACTGCTCCTTTAGTCTCCACTCCAGCGAACCATCATTTAACCCCAGCGCTGTTCAGGACAACTCAGACAACTTGCCGGCAGTCACAGGTCTAATGTAAGAGCAGCTCCAACAGAGAGCACCTACCTCCCCCCCCACCCCCCGCAAGTGACCCCCAACTCCCCCGCTCTAGCCAGCTCTTCCCAAGTCTTAGATGCAGGTGATCTGGAATATAAGGGATGAGCAGAAAGTGTCCATATGTAATCTGTTACAATATGAATCTTGGACCAGTGAGACAGCTCAGCAAAAACACTTGTGGAACAAGCCTGACACCCTGAGTTCAAATCCTGAAGCCCACAAGGTGGAGAGAAAGAATTGACTTCCAAAGGTTATTCTCTGAACTACGCATGAGCATTGTGGCCTGGGTGTATCCACACTTACATATCTACACACAGACACACAATCATTCAACATTAAAAAAAAAAAACAAAAACAAAAACAAAAAACCAACAGATGTGAATCTTTGACCTAGAAACGTGAATACACAGAATCTCAGAACTGGAAAAATCCCATTGCTGCCTGCCTTCCTGTGAAGTTCAAGGCCTACCTCATCAAAGACTTCGACTCCTGGGTCTGCTCTGTAGTGGAGTTTCACTCATTGTTTCTAGTTTTCCTTCGAGGGTCAGAGGTTTATACCTGTTATTGCAGCTGTGCACTACAAGTCAGACTCATAGAGAGATCCCCCGCTCTATACCTTACCCTCACTGTTGCCCGCTCCAGCCCCCTGGTGCTTTAGACTTTGCCATACCACAACCGAGCCCAGTATCAACTCCTCTCCTATGGTTGGTAGGGTAGCAGTAACATGGTTTAGGAACTTGTTCTCCAGGTGCCCTATAGCTAGGGAATCAACATGAGGAGAGGAAGGGGAGGGGGGAAAGCGGAGAGAAGGAGAGGAGAGGAGAGGAGAGGAGAGAGACAGAGACAGAGAGGCAGAAACAGAAAGGTCATTCAGACATTGGTTGAAGCACTGTGCTCAACGGTGGTTTCAAATGTGTATGCTCATTAGAATTTCCAGAAACTTCTGAGGGACTGATGCTGAAAACTCATCCTGAGGTCTGGAGCATAGTTTAGACAGCTGACTTTTCAAGCTTCCCTGGGGACTTTAACACTCAATTCAAGATAGGCGTCTGGAAGAAACTTCCTGTTTGACATGTCTGAAGAATAGAAACCGTAAGCTCAAGGAGGCAGCAGTCCATTAGGCCAAGAGTATTGGGCACCTACTCTAGATTGAGTGTTCTACTTGTTTCTTAAACCTGGGACAAGTGGAGGGCTTCGGGGGAGGCGGGGAATTTACCTTGATCCCTGCGCTTCGGCACTTGCCCACGGCATCAGGCACAGCAGTTCGAGGAGGATCAATCATAGAGATGAGGCCCGCGAAACACAGATTTTCCATGGGAAAATTTAATTCATCAGTATTAAATTTGAACCCCTTAGAGAAATTGCTAGGCAAGTTCAAGAAGCAGAACCCTGCAGAGAGTTGGAGGGTCCAGCTATCACCCCACGTGTCCCCCGACACAACCCCAACACCCTGAACTGTCCACCCCACAAAGAGTCATTCCGATGGTGTTCTTTCAAAGGCCTCTCTCTCCCCGACTCACCCAGCACACGCTCGCCCAGACCTCCCAGTTCTAAGTAGGCATTCTGGAAGTCTGTCTTCATTTCCTCGTCCATAGGGTATTCCTGCCCATTCAGCAGGAAACTGGAGCAAAATTCCAAGATTCTCTCTGGGGCACCTTTCATTAGCAGCACGTGGGCTTCGGGGTTATCTTCCAGAAGGTGGATGGACATCTAGGGAGAGGAGATGTAGTGACAGAACCAGATGGGACAGACAGAAGGGGCAAACATCCTGGGGAAGGTTTGAAAGTTAAGAGACCAGAAACTGGTTTCATACCCACCACCCACCCTCCACCAGGCCAGTGAAGACTCAAGGCTGGGCCCAGCCCCTTCCTTTGCACAGGAATCTACATCTCATCCCCTCAGACGTTCTCTGAGCAGTACAGCAGGTACTCTTTTCTCCCTGACTCCTCGCTGACTGGATGGCTCACATGAACTCGATGCCCAGTATTCTAGAGCCAGCCTCCATGTCTTATCTGCTTTGTGAACTCAGCTAAGTCCACCTGGTCCTGCAAAACCTTACTTCCTGTAGAGTATTCTGTAGAGAGTAAAAATATCTTGTCTTGGCTACTTAATTTTTTTTAATGACTTTTTGACTTTTATTATGTGCGCTGGTTGGTGTTTTGCTTGCCGCGGTCTGTGTAAGGGTATGAGATCGCTTAGACTGCAGACATTTGCAAGCGGTCATTTGACTGCTGGGAATTGAACCCGGGTCCTCCGGGAAAGCAGCCAGCCAGTGTTCTTAACACTGAATCTCTCTAGCCCCCATTTATTTATTTATTTATTTATTTATTTATTTAAACGAGAGCTTCAAAACAAAAACAAAGCCCAAGCTTTGAAACTGAAGCACAAATTTTAAATAATTTAGTTAGCCCTGTAGCCGATCTTCTACAGGCAGGAGATGCCACCGAGAGATTGTCTACTGGTCGGATGTCTGGTGATGGAAGGCGAGGTACGTTCATGAGAAGAATCTGGAGCAAGCAGTTAGGTGGCTTGGGTTTGCCGGTCCTTTGGATCTCTGGTCTATGAAAAGGCACCCCATGGAGTTCCTCTTTTGACTTATAGGAACTGCCTGCTATGGCCCCTGTTGGGAGACAGAGTCAGTGAACTCAAAGGAACTGTGGGAACCCTGAGGAGACCAGACTGCATTTCCTGGATGTTGAGTGGTGTGAGCCACTGGCGCGTAAAATGTGGTTACAGCTGATTTGTTAAAGAATGACCAGTTATGTTCAAGATTCGCTTAAGTCGTTAAAAAGGAAAATCATCGTTTAAGGGGGAAGCTGTAAGATTAACAAAGCTCAATATTCTCAGTGATCAGTGAGTGTTGAATGAATAAAAAGGGCTCAGGTGAGCGCAAGAGCTCCTTACTTTACTAACTTGGGCACAGGGAATAAAAATCTCAATACAAGATTACAGATGGGGGGGCAGGGAGCTGGAGAGAGGCCTCTGTGGTTAAGAGCACTGACTGCCCTTCCAGAGTTCCTGAGTTCAATTCCCAGCAGCCACACCATCTTCTGATGTGTCTGAATACAGCCACAGTATACTCATATGCATAAAATAAATAAATACTTCTTTAAAAAAAAAATTACAGATAGGGCTTACAAGATGGCTTAGCAAATAAAGGTGCTTGAGGCCAAACCTGAACACCTGAATTTGGTCTCTGGACTGACAGTGGAAAGAGTTGACTAGTCTCACAGATTGTCCTCTGGCTGCTGCACGGAATCCATGGCACGTCCCTCCTCCCAAAAAAGGGTTTTGGCTGGGCCTGATGGTACATGATTTTAATTCTAGCACTCAGGAGGCAGAGACAAGTGGATCTCTGTGAGTCCAAGGCCAGCCTGTTTGAGAGGCACTGTCTTAAAAAGAAAAAAAGAAAAGAAAGGAAAAAGAATTAGGTGGGGTTTGTTGTTGTTGTTTGTTTGTTTGGCTGGTTTTCACTATGAAGCCCTGACTGGCCTGGAACTTATTCTGTAGACCAGACTGGCCTCAAACTTACAGAGAACCTCATGGCTCTGTCTCTTGAGTTTTGGGATTAAAGGCATATACCACCATACCTGGCCCCCCCCCCAAAAAATGTTGTTATTGTTGTTAAGATTACATAAAGAACAGGGTGGTGGTGGTGCATGCCTTTAATCCCAGCACTCAGGAAGCAAAGGCAGGTAGATCTCTGAGTTTGAGGCTAGCCTGGTCTGCAGAGTCAGTTCCAGGATATACAGGGCTATATAGTGAGACCCTGTCCCCCCATCCCCTGCCGGGGTGGGGGAAGATTATATAAAGAAGATATAAAGAAGATGGAAAGAGAAAGAGAAATCAGAAATGCTCAGACTATAAACTATTTCAGTGATAGTAAGAGACTAACAGGCTAAGCAAGACACATTCCTTTCAAAGACTGGAGTCTCTGCCCTTGGAGCAAGCTAATTATAGTAGTTCACTCAAAGCCTGTCAGAGCTAGTGCCTGCTGGAGCTGAGTCCAGAGAGACTGGCTTGTCACACACCGTGTACCACAGAGACCAGTTCTGCCACTTGAATGATATTCAGTAGCTCAGACACACTCATATGGTAATTTGGGGGGAACATGGTTACTTGTTTGACATTCCAACAATGTCATGAATATGTTTGACTTTTATTTTTAACCACATGGAGGGAGAGGTGCCTAATTCATCCAAAGGCTTTACTCACACTCTGCCAAGCCACAAAATTCCTGTCTGGTTAGTGAGGCCACCAAGTGTCAGAAAAAAAGTAGGAATAAAGTTTGCAGCTTATTCGAAAATCTGGGAGCTCTATTTTATCACCGTGACTAAGGCAAGTTCAGACCGGAAGTGTGGATTGACTTGTCCCTTAGTGTTCCATCAGAAAGTACAAGTAATTGGGTTTTAAAAATCCATATTGACTGTTATTTTGTTTATGCCTGAAGGCAGAAAGGCAAAACTGACTTGGGGGTCTTATTTTGTAACCCTGCTTCACACACTCAAATGTCTGGTCTTCGTGGAAATACAAAGGAGCTGGAGGAGCCATTGCCTGAGCAAACTGGCCTGGTGGCCTCCAGCCACAGCAAGGCGACTCACTGTTCTCTACTTTCTACTGAATTCCTCTTTGAAGTTGGCTTGGATTCTCATCCCCTCTGGCCCCCCTTCCCCACCCCATGGCATGGACGAGTACTGCTACTTTTCTTCTTCTCCTTCTTTCTTCCTCCTCCTCTTCCTTCCTCCTCCTTCCTCCTCTTATGCCTCTTCTTCCTCCTCTTCTTTCTTCTCTTCTTCCTTCTCTTCCTCTTCTTTTTCATCCTCCTCCTATTTCTCCCCTTTTCCTCTTTCTCCACTTCCTTTTTAAGATAGGGTCTCTCATACTATAGATTAAATTCACCTGGAATTTAGAGTAATCCTTCTGCCTCAGCTCTCTCCCAGCTGCTGAGGTTATAGGCTGGGATTATATGAACCACCATGCGAAGCGTCTCTGGATTTCCTTGTTTGTATCCCTGACCCTTGTTTGTATCACTCACCCTCTCCCTCTCCTACCTCCTCCCTGGGTAATGAATCAATGCTTTTGAAAATGAAAAATATAAGCCCGGATGTGAGTTCACCAGGTCAGCCGGGACTACATAGAGAAAATCTGTCTCGAAAAAACAAAACACAACAAACAAACAAACCAATGCAAACAACCACAACTAACAAAAAGAGAAAGACACGACACATGTGCCATGACCTCTGTCTCATGATGGCTTCACTAGGGACTTCATGGAGGAAAAGGGGGTAATTGATGGGGAAGGAAACAGAGCACCTTTCAGACACAGCCTAGTGTCTACAGTGGCGAATTTCATAGCAGACACTGGTTTAGACTAATAGCTGTGTGTGACTCCCAGCAGCCAGCCTCAGCTGCCTCTGCCCATCTTAGCATTTTATGATGTGTTCTCTTTGCAGGCAACATGGGTGAGCATTCTGCTTGGACCCTGTCCCTTTATCATCTATTTCTCTCTCCTTAGCGCTTGTCACTTTCCTTGTGGTGAGCCTTCGTCCTCGTTGGGATGCCGGCTCTCCTGAACGAGTGCCCTGCTCCAAAGTACAGCTGGAGGCAAAGGCATAGCGCCCCCCACTGTCGAGTCCGTGCCCCACACCGTCCTCCCCTCCCCCCACCTTTGTCTGCTCTGTACCTGGTACTTGTTGGAAGAATTAAAGGGGATCTCTGCCACCTTGGGGTTTTTCTGTCTCATTTCACTCACAGGGTTGTAAGACTGCTCAATGAACTTGAGAAGCGCTGACTCAGAAGCATCCCCCGTTGTTGCCCGCTGCAAGGAAGGGATTGTCCAGTAAGTCCCAGGGGTAGACCATCTGGCCACAGGGTTTACCTGTGGTCTCAAGCAGAGAGGCAGAACGGGGAGGGAAGGGTGTATATAGAAAACCACTGAGAAGCAGAATTTTCTGGAAGGGGGCAGCTGATACTAGTCGCTGAGGCACCCGCTTCCCACTTCAACTCGATACCTTAGCTATGGGAAGAGATTCCTGATGAGGCTTAAAGTCGGCTCGGTTACAGAGGCCAGCAATTCGAGCCAGGTAAAACCAGGTGTCCGACGACTTGGGAAATGTTTTCCCTAGGGAAGAAGAAGGGGGAAGAGCTGTAAACACACCGAGTTTAAAACAAGGGATTAGACGTTGAGGGGGAGGTCCGTCGGGGGGATTAGGAGGGTCAAGATCATTCTTAGGAATTGAAGGAGCTGGAGCGGTGGCTCAGTGGTTAAGAGCACTGACTGCTCTTCTGAATGGTTCTGAGTTCAAATCCCAGCAACCACATGGTGGCTCACAACCATCTGTAACAAGTCCTGATTCCCTTTTCTGGTGTCTGAAGACAGCTGGTGTACTTACATATAATAATAATAAATAAGATAAATCTTAAAAAAAAAAAAAAAAAAAAGGAGTTGAAGGTCAAGCAATCGAGGGGTTATTCACTTTCTCCTTCACCCTCAAACACTGCACAAAGATGGTATCGCTTTTCTTCTCTTTCTTTTTTCTTTTTGGTTTTCCGAGTGCCACCACCACCCGGTGTGATATTCCCCCTCCTCCCTTCCTTCCACACTCCAGCTCTCTCCTGTTTGTCTGACGTCATCCTTCTCCTAACCTTCCCACCCCAAGTCCTTCTGTTCTTGGCTACTAGGACCAAGTTACCTGTGGTCTGCTCCTCACTGGTGTCAGCCTCATACACAGTCTTATCAAACCACAAATGAGCCACTGTCATGCGGTTCTGGGTGAGGGTGCCCGTCTTGTCCGAGCAGATGGTGGATGTGGAGCCCAGGGTCTCCACGGCCTCCAGGTTCTTCACCAGGCAGTTCTTGCGAGCCATGCGCTTGGCAGTCAGAGTCAGGCACACCTAAAGCCACCAAAGGGGGAAAGAATGGATTGAGGGGGAGGGCTGGTCAGGTTATTTTGCTTTGGAAATTTGATTATTTTTATCTCCCTTTTATCCTAACCTGGTCTTTAGAAATCCCACCTGTGATCTGAGTAAGAGATACTGAGGAAATGACTTATGGCAAGCGTTTTCAGTGTGTGCCTTCCTCCTATGTCTGTCACAGACCACAGGCTCCTTCCCCTGGACACGTTTATCTTCCATTCAGGAGCCTCATTTCCATCCCACACCACTTGCTGTCTTTCAGATCCACTCTCTTCAAGGGCCACATCAAAGGTCACGTTTTACCACGGTATTTAGTGCTATGTATGGGCGGGGCATCTTGCCAATAGTGTCCGAAAAGTGTGGGCAGGAGGGAATGATAATGACATTGGGGAAGGACGTCACAGTCCTGAAGAGCCCTTGGGAGAGAGAGCATTTCAACCAGAACATTTTTAAAAATCATAAATGGGAGGTAAGGTTATTTTTTTTTAAAAAAAAGTAATAAACTATTGTGCTGTGGATACGTAAGTATCGAATTCCAATTATGGAATTACAATTTATTTACATTATATCCTTAGTTCCTAGCATTTTAAAACTAGTCCTAACACACCTTAAATATTATCCTTATTTCTATTTTCAGATGACTATAGAAAAACCAGAGCGCATCCAAACAAGTTATCAGTAAGACAGGAAGAATGGCTAAGGGGAAAGGGGTTACATGGCGAATCTAAGGGGACATTATGATTGTCATACGAGGGGAGGGGGAAGGCTTAGGCTATTAGGACACAAAAAACCCAACTTGTTTTAGTTGGGAAAACCATGATGAAACAGGGAATCATATTTCTGCTCAGTTTAACTAAAGTGAGTTAAGAGCAAGACGGGTTGAGACCAAGGCGCCATGTCTGCCATCCTCAGAAACAAACCACAATTATCTTTCAGGGATTTTTATAGAGAACATTCGGTGTTGGCTCAAAGGTTGATTTTAAATGGCCTTGATGTCTTTTCCGGTAAGATTCCATAATCCTAAATTAATCTGTCTCTAGAAACTAACAAATACACGAAGCCTGAAGACCTTAAGTGATTTGGCTGAGTTTAACAGCCAATGCACCTGGGATCAGAGCACGCTCCCTTTCTCTGTTGCATCTTGCTTCCTCTTTCACTGAGGAGACAGAGTAGTCACAGAGGCACAGATAGGGAAAGGCAGTGTAGTGCTCGTGGGAACTAAATTGCTTCTGATGCCTATATGCATTTCAGAGATACCCCTCACTTTGGATGTTCAGTAACAACAGAAGTGATTGTAGGGACTTGCTTTCCCTGGGGTCATTTGTCTGCCCAGAGGTCACCCCTCCCCAACCTTGTTAACTCACAGTGACAGTGGCCAGCAGCCCTTCCGGTACATTGGCCACAATGATGCCAATAAGGAAAATGACAGCATCCAGCCAGGTATAGCCCAAGATAAGGGAGAGCAAAAAAAACGAGATGCCGAGGAAGACTGCAACGGCTGTGATCAAATGAATGAAGTGTTCGATTTCAGTGGCGATGGGGGTCTTGCCCATTTGCAAGCCTGATGTCAGAGAAGCAATCCGGCCCATGACTGTGTAGTCTCCTGTAGCAATCACAATACCCCGGGCTGTTCCTGTAAAGGAAGGAAGGAAGTTATAACTCCATACTGTCATAGAGTATCGATTGCCCGGGCTGGTATCGCCACCCCAGTTACTGCCATAGAACTTCTAAAATCCTTTGGTGGTATTGCTAGGAGAATCTTTGTTATCATGGTTGGTTCCTGACACTTTATAATATCTGGCGCGATAGGAATATCGGACAGAGAGCTTCTAAATCCCATAGAGTCCCTAGGTGGTAAGAGAACCTTTTGCTTTAATGGGCAACTCTTGGGCTCTTGGGTAGCCACAGGATGAGGAAGTTGCCAGGGGAACCAGTCATGCAATTACAGGGCTGGCTTTCAGCTCTACCACCCAACATTCAGGATGGGGACAGAGGCTGAAGGTTGAGTTGATCACCAATGGCAAATGATATGATCATGTCTATGTAATAAAACACCCATTAAAAAGCCAAGACAAGCCGGGCAGTGGTGGCGCATGCCTTTAATTCAAGCACTTGGGAGGCAGAGGCAGGTGGATTTTTGAGTTCAAGGCCAGCCTGGTCTACAGAGTGAGTTCCAGGACAGCTAGGGCTACACAGAGAAACCCTGTCTCGAAAAAACAAAACAAAACAAAAGCCAAGACAAAACAAAACAAAAAGCCAAGACAACTGTGTTTGGAGAGCTTTCAGGCTGGTAAACACATAGAGACGTCTGGAGGTTATAGCATACTCAAGATATGGAAACTCCACTTCCCAGGCCCTGGGCATGTCTCCCATCTGCCTGTTCGCTTGTCTCCTGTCATCTATAATGGGTGCAAAATGCAGGCCACGTGCTTCCCTGTCTTCTGCGAGCCTTCAGGAAAAAGTCCTGGGAATGCCAGTTCACAGCCACTCTGTCAGAAGTATGGATCACCGCCTATTACTCGGAGGCTTGGAGACTGACATAGGAAGAGTCTCTCGGGGTTGAGCCCTCATCTGATGCTATTTTGAGGTAGTGAGTGTCAAAATTTGATTGAGTTGTGGGGAAATCCCTACAGTAAGACATAGGGGTCTGTGTAGACAGTAGGGGTACAGGCCACAGCTGCTAAGCATCCTACAGTGCTCACTGAGCCCTCCTCTTCTATCACAACAAAGACCTCTCCAGTCCCCAGTATTTTTGAAACTCTGCCTGAGGAGCCCCCTCCCTGCTTTTCTGACTAGAGCTAGTCTGACCTCTGCTGGGTGGCACAAGCCATAACACCTGTGCCTGTGCCCCCCCCCCCAAACTTTGCTCCTTATGTAGGACACCATGGTTGAATTTACCCACGCATAAGGAGGAGGAGGAAGAGGAGGAGGAGTAGAAGAGGAGAAGGAGGAGGAAGAGGAGGAGGAGGAGGAGGAAGGGGAGGAAGAGGAGGAGGAAGTGGCGGGAGGGAGGGAGAGGGAGAGAGGGAGAGGGAAAGGGAGAGGGAGAGGGAGAAACAACAAAGAACCCACAAAGCTGTGAAATCAAAAGTCTACAAAAAAGCCCAGAACAAGGCTGGGTGTATGGTAGACACTCACCTTTATTCTGGCATTCAGGGGAATAAAAGATTATCTAAAGAGTCAGTCTAAAATTGCACATGTGACTTGGTAGAAGCCAATCCCACGAACACAGGGGCATGGAGTAGCTGGAGGTCTCTAGTTCTAAAATTGCCTTCAGCAACAGTCAAGGAACATGGAGCTGGAGAGATAGCTCAGTAGTTAAGAGCATTTACTGCTCTTGCAGACAACTTGGACTTGGTTCCCAGAACCTACATGGTGGCTCACAGCTGTCTCTAACTGCAGTTTGAGGGCTCACCTCTTCTGACCTCCGAGGGCTCCTGAATTTATGTGCAGACACAGGCACACACACACACACACACACACACACACACACACACACACTGAAATCTATTTTAAAAAGAATGTAAGAGTCAAGTCCTTAGGTGGATTAGGCCAGTATTATGGGAGGAGACTCTAGAAAGGGTCACAATGTAAAACACCCTACAGACAACCTTTGAACTGGTTTACAGGTTCTCTGAACCTTTATGAAAATAAAAGGACTGAAAGATAATGAAAGGATTTTATATTTTTGATAAGGTGGGGGGTGTAGGCGGCCACAGTGTCATTTAATTCTATTCCGTGCACATATCTAGCTAGAAAAGATTAAATGTAATAAATGTTCCCTATGTGTCTAGAGATGGAGCAGGTTAGCATCAAGCCAGAAGAAAACTGATAAGGGCAAATATCCTGTATCTTAGGACAGACTGTTCCCTCATAGACCTTGCATGTATCATCAGAGAGAGATCGGGCTCCCTAGAAGCATGGGAACACAAAGAGAGGGGTTTGTGCCATTTCCAGTCAAGGATCATAGCAATGACAGCTGAGGGGCAAGGCTAAAGTTGTATTTACGTTCCTAATTTGTAAATTGGTCTAGGGTGAAGGTTAAAGGGGAAACTGGTCTAAGGCAAATGCAACTTGTAACAAATGCAACTTGTAACAAAACTTAGTTTGGCGAGCATGGTAGAACACTTCTTTAACTTCAGCCCTCAGGAGCCGGTACATGAGGATCTCTGCGAGTTCAAGGCCAGCCTGGTCTACATAGTGAGTTCCAACAGCCAGAGCTACATAGCCAGACCAGATATGTTTCAACAAAACAAAACAAAATCCCTTAGCCTAATCTGGCTAGCTCTGCCCTCTCGGCTACATTTGAATTTTGTTTGTCTCCTATTTAAATCTCTTTTCTCCCAGGTAGACCCTGTTTCTCAGCTGGAGCAGCTCCACCCGCTCTTGCCTAACCTGCTTGTCAGTAGCATGTACTTAGCTGTTGGAAAACCTACTTCAGAAAGATAAACCTGAGCAAATTTTCCTCCTAAAACCTAACAACCAAAATACAGCACTTTTTTTTAGAGGAATCTTGCTAATTTGCATTTTTCTGTACATTCAATAATTATATGTTTTATATATTGTGTACAAATCAAATGATATACTTTATTTCTGTTTGGGTTCTTCCTGTTAAGACTTTTTTTTTTTTTTTTTTGGCCTGGCAGTGGTGGCGCACGCCTTTAATCCCAGCACTTGGGAGGCAGAGACAGGCGGATTTCTGAGTTCAAGGCCAGCCTGGTCTACAGAGTGAGTTCCAGGACAGCCAGGGCTACACAGAGAAACCCTGTCTCGAAAAACCAAAAAAAAAAAAAAAAGACTTTTTTTTTTTTTTTTTTTTTTGAGATAGGGTTTCTCTGTGTAGCCCTGGCTTTCTTGGAACTCACTCTAAAGACCAGGCTGGCCTCGAATTCAGAAATCTACCTGCCTCTGCCTCCCAGATTAAAGGCATGTAATTTCTATGGACTTTATAGAGTTTAGTGTGTGACATTGTGAGAGTCAGAAAAAATCATTCAGAGTACTTGACACTACAGTTAGATGCATTTATATATTTGGCAGAAAGCACCTACCTTTAGACAATAAGATAATTATTTTTAAGCATTAACCATGATTTGCAAGTAGATCTGGGGTATGTTTGGGTTTCCTTAAGGGAAAAAGGCAAAGGAGAGAGGGACATAAATGCTGGCTCAGCAGTGCCTTCCTTTCATTCTAGGGACAAAGCCAGTGTTTGGGGGACACCTCTGATAATTCTAACTCCTTTCACCTTCCAGAGGAAGATGCCAACATGGCAAGCTTGACAGGGATGGATGACGCTCCCTCATCCTGGGCTCTCTCTGACACATAAACCACCATTTCAAACCATTGTCAACAACTACAGGATGCTTACGGTGTAATAGACTTTGTGCTAAGCATTTTATATTTATAAGTCCCTAAGCTATCAATGGGTAGCAGTTTTGTATTAACAGTATGCAAATTTGGAAATGCCTCAGTGATGGAGAATCCAACCCAGATACTGTCTTCCTACTCCAAAACCTTTAGAAAACACGAGGTTTTAAAAGCCATGTGTCTCCACCCACCTTCTACACAGTTGGTGGAGAAGAAGATGATATTCCGTGTCTCCAGAGGGTTCTCATGGGTGCAGTCAGGGCATCGAGACTGGGGTTCTGATTCCCCAGTCAAAGAGGAATTGTCTACCTGGGATGGGAAGGAGAGGTTAGAGGGCAGTCGTAGGATGAAGGATGGATTCATGTTTGAAGGCAGCACCACCTTATCTGTCAGAACGATCGTGTCCTTAACATGCAGAGATAAGCAACTGTCCTCCTCTTCTTTCCCCCAAACGACCCTCATCACTGTCTCAAGGTTCTGAATAATAAGTTCGAATTAAGACTAAGCCCGAGGGGGGGGGTGCTGGAGAGATGGCTCAGCAGTTAAGAGTACTGATTGCTCATCAGAAGGTCCTGAGTTCGAATCCTAGCAAGCACATGGTGGCTCACAACCATCCGTAATGAGATCTTGACACTCTTTTCTGATGTGTCTGAAGACAGCTACAGTGTACTTACATATAATAATAAATAAATCTTTAGGCCGGAGCAAGCAGGGTTCCTGAATTCAAGTTCACAGCAACCACATGATGGCTCACAACCATCAGTACAGCTACAGTATACCCTTTTTTTGTTTTTTGGTTTTTTTGTTTTGTTTTGTTTTTTTGAGACAGGGTTTCTCTGTGTGGCTCTGGCTGTCCTGGAATTTACTCTGTAGACCAGGCTGGCCTCGAACTCAGAAATCCTCTGTCTCTGCCTCCCAAGTGTTGGGATCAAAGGCGTGTGCCACCACCACCCGGCCACTACAGTATACTCTTATACATACATACATACATACATACATACATACATACATTTAAAAAAAAAAAAGTCTAAGCCCAGGTCTTTACTGTGCCTTAGAACCATACCTTGCTGTAGGCTCCCTCCTATAGCTTTCCGCATCTCCTCACCTTACACCCTTGTGCAGAGATAACCCTGATATCAGCAGGGATTTGGTCTCCACCCTTCACTTCTACTAGGTCTCCCAAAACCACATCTCGTACATTGATTTGCATTTTCTCTCCATCTCGAATCACCAGAGCTTGCTGTAGGAAGATAATGTAGGGTTATTATACAGCCTCTCGCACTTCCTGTCCTGCCCCGACCCTCCCCACTTCCATCTCTGTCCTTCTGTGTTAGCTCTACTGTTGCTGTCTGCAGAACCTTTGCAATGAGACTATGATGGCCTTTCCATCAAGATGTGAGATCTAGCTCTTTGTCCCTAAATGTAGAATTGACCATTGTCATTTCATTTTTATTTTTGGCCCAGAAGATTTTAGCAAATATGGTAAGAATAAAGGCTTAAAAAATTATTTCAGGTACAGATGCAGAGACCCACAGCCAAACATTAAGTGGAGCTTGGAGAATCCAGATGAAGAGGGGGAGGAAGGGTTGTAGGAGACAGAGAAGTCAAGGACACCACAAGAAAACCCACAGAATCAACTAACCTGCGTCCATAGGGGCCAGAATCTACAAGCAGGAAGCCTGCTGGGGTCTGACTTAGGCCTTCCACACATATGTTATAGTTGTGGACTTCCTGTGGGACTCCTAACAGTGGGAGCAGGGGCTGTCTCTGACTCTGTTGCCTGCCTTTGGGACCATTTCCCTTGAGTGGCCGCCTCATCTAACCTCACTGGAGAAGATGCACCTAGTCTTACTGTTCTGAAGAGAAAGGGAGGAGGAGTGGGGGACGAGAGAGGGAAGGGGGAGAGGACCGGAAGGAGAGAGAGGAGGGATGGGAAACTTTGGATCTGGATGTAAAGTAAATAAATAAATTAGTAAAAAAAAAAAAAAAATTGTTCATGTTAAGGTTTGCCCTGCTGTTCCTGGGAACCTCTCTGTTCCCATGAACAAGCAAGAGCTCCGAGCATCCCAATTCTTCCAACCGCCGAGTCAATAAGGTTGTTTTACATTTCTCCCCAGAGCAAGCTGAAGCCAGCTTAGACCAGCGCAGCAGCACAGACACAGAACTGTGACAAAAGTCACGTTTGGGTGGTCCTATTAGGCAATCAGTGCCACCCGATAAACTCCAAGATCCTAGTCAAAACTCTGACTTAAAGAAAGGTTTAGATTAGGGAAGAAAACCCTAGGCTAAAGGGTAGAACATGAAAATATTGTTGCATGACTTAGGAGACTTGGGTTTGTTTTTTAAAGCTTCTAGGCCTGTATTTAGGAACTCCAATCTGCTGTCAGACTATTTCCAGATACCTTTAAAAACATTCAATTTGAAAATAAAATGTAAATTTCAGAAAAGTTTCAGTAATAAGAGTAGTGGCAAGCACACCTATAAAACTTTCACCTGCCTTCACCCACTAACTTTCCACCTCAGTTGCTTCAACCTTTCTTGTCTCTAAGTTATATGCATCACAATAACTTATCCTGTGTGCATTTTCAAAGAGTTACGTAATCTTCATTCTCTTAGAAAAAGATGTATTTTATGTATAAACATATCTATACATACATATATATGCATGTATACACATATATCTGTACATATGTATGTATATATGTATGCACATATATGTGCATATATACCTATGTATGCATGCATATAGATATGCACCATGTTTATGCCTGGTGCCTGTGAGGCCAGAAGAGAAGGAAGGTGAGAATCCTTTGAAACTAGAGTTTCTGGTGGTTGTAAGCCACCATTAGGGTGTGGGAACGGAACCCAGGTCCTTGGCACAAAGTGTCTTAGGGTTTCTATTGCTCGGATAAACACCACAATCAAAATCCACTTGGGAAGGAAAAGATTCATGCCACTTAAACATTCCCCATCACAGTCCATTATCCAAGGAACTCAAAGCAGGAACCTGGCGGCAGGAGCTAAGGCAGAAGCCGTGGAGGAGGCCTTGCTCTCCATGGGCTTGCTCAGGCGCCTTCTTATAGCACTCGGGACTACCAGCTGAGGGGTGGCACTGTCCACAGTGACTTAGAGCCTCACACGTCAATCATCAGTCAAGGAAATGTATCCCAGGCTTGCCCACATGCCAATCTGGTGGGGACATTTTCTTAACTAAATCCCTTCTTCCCAAATGACTCTAGATGTTGGATTGACAGAAAATTAGCCAACATAAGCAGCAAGTGCTGTTAAGTGTGGATCCATCTCTTGGTCCCTGGATTATCCTTCTCTAGGACAGCACGGTGATTAGTTTCAAGTTGTTTGATTTGATGCAATACTCACATTGTACATTTTGTACATTTCAGCTTTTGGCACTTGACCCAAAACGGCTCTTTAAGGCATTATCTCCCAACACAGCATCAGGCCCAGGACTTTACCAGAATACTCATATCGCCATGTCTTTTTAGCTTTTTAAAAAATGGAACATTTCCACGGATTCATTGACTTTAATGTCCAGCCCCCCTCCCCCCAGCATCTTCGTGTTCAGTAGACGTCCTTATTTAAGTTGTGGAGGGTCATTCTTCATTGGGTTGTCACTTTCAAACTGGTGGTGGCTATTACCATCGGAAGCTTTGTTTACATTTCTCCTGGTAATTTCCAGGCTCCCTCATCACCAGCCTCATTCAGGGCACCCACTGTGTGCAACAGTGTCCAGGGGAACGAGTGATTATATAACTGGTCACAAATGTGCACTTCCTCTCACGAGTTCTTGTCACACAAGTGCTACCTACCTGAGGCACCATGTTCTTAAAAGACTCCATGATCTTAGAGCTCTTGGCCTCCTGGTAATATGAGAAGCAGCCAGTAATGAGGACCACAGCAGATAGTACAATACCCAGGTACAACTGAAGATAGAGAAAGAGAGAGTCATTAGCCTATCTTTCTCTCCCCCTGCATCCTCAGATAGATTGCCAAGGGAACAACTTCCCCTGGCTGGAGGAAGTCATGGGACTGAGGGCTTAGGAGAATCTGGGAAGTATTGGCACACTCGGCTTCCTGGTAAAGACCTAAGCTGTTGTGTTGAGTGGTCAGAAAACCCCCAGAGAACATGAATCTTCCTCTCCCTCTATAGGCAGGAGGTGGACAATGAGCCAGGGAAAGCAAGAGATGAGGAGGTTGGTGTTCTAAGTAAGAAAGGGGAGACTGCAAGTGGAGAGATGATGGTTCAGTGGTTAAGAGCACTGATTGCTCTTCTAGAGGTCCTGAGTTCAATTCCCAGCGACCACATGTTGGATCATAACCATCAATACTGGGATCTGATGCCCTCTTCTGGTGTGTCTTCAGACAGCTACAGTCTGAAGATGAGCTAAACTGTTCTTTTTTTCGAGACAGGGTTTCTCTGTGTAGCCCTGGCTGTCCTGGAACTCACTCTGTAGACCAGGCTGGCCTCGAACTCAGAAATCCGCCTGCCTCTGTCTCCCAAGGGCTGGGATTAAAGGCGTGCGCCACCACCGCCCAGCTAAACTGTTCTTATATACATAAAATAATACATCTTTCAAAAGGAGGGTAGGGCCTTCGAAACACTGTGATGGCCACTTGGCAAGTAGACTGGTAGAACAATGCCTCTTAGGGAGCTGAACCAGAAGCCTTCTAGATAAGAGTTTGCAGGAGACTAAGATGGACCAAGAGCTTCCCCAGAAACTTCTAAACTACTGGGGATTCGGGTCAGGAGAGTTTGGGAGTCTGGGGGGAGGGAGCAGGCTCACATTATCTTTGTTGGCGTTTTCTTTGTAATAATTCCAATGTATGCCATAGGCCAGGAAGCAGAGAAAGGCCCCAGTCCACAGCAGGAGGGAGAAGCCACCGAACAGTTGTTTACAGAATTTGATCCACTCTGGAGTGGTTGGAGGAGGGGTTAATACATTTGGTCCATTTATAAACAGAATCTCCTGGGCTTCTGCGACGCTAAGACCCTGTGTGGACAAGAAATAAGGATGGAGAGTCAGCTGTGAAAAAGAACCAGTTACAGCGAGAGGGCCTACTGGTTATAGTCTGAGGATAGGTCTAACCCAAAGCAGCCTCGGAGCATCCTTCTGAAGATTCTTTCCCGATAAGGTGGGATTTTAGAATTTGTTTTGTGGAAGGGGTTTCGTTTAGCATGTTTACTTACATAGAGCTTTTTTTTTGTTTGTTTGCTCATCCATGCATGGATTGGTTTACAAACCTTCTGAACTTGGATATTTTGTCTTGGAGTTTGGTCATGTGCTAGGAGCTGAGAATATCGTCGTTCGTAGGAATGGTCTCCACCCAGAGGGACTCTGAGAGGGTGTGTTGGGAAGGGTGGCCGCAGCAGGTCATGGCAACCTGAGTCTAATTCTTGGACTCACATGGTAGAGAGACCTGAATGCCACAAGTTGTCCTCTGACCTCTGTGTGCATGCTGTGGCACAACCATACCTCCACACATAAACTTAGGTGTTCACCATCAATCAATCGATCGATCGATTGAATAAATGAAATTCAAGAATGTTCCTTATTCTTAGAGAGCTCAAGTTGGGAAACAAACATATAGAGATGATTACAGTATACTAGGCTAACTGGGGCTATGATCCATGGCGCCGGTTACATCCTGGCCTTCACACTTTGGCTCTCCAAATTGGAAACTAGGGAAAAATGAAACTAAAGACCCCAACGTACAGATTTTATTCTAGCCTCATGCACGCACTTCTGTGATTTTTCCTTAATGTTTTGTGATAATAGAACCTACCAAGGCCTGTCAGCCATTCCTTTAGCCTTAATCTTCAGAAAGACCCAAGGCGCCTTCAATATTCTCTCAAGAATCTAAAGCTTTGGATAACAATGCTAAATCATTGTCTTCTTTACTCATCCTTGAGGATGGATGACTGATCACCAAGTTCCAGGACAGCCTGATCTACATAGTAAGGCCCTGTCTCAAAAAAAGAATATATATATATATATATATAT
>JADRCD010183969.1:4735-19886 GCA_019843815.1 Montemys delectorum
TATCTATCTATCTATCTATCTATCTATCTATCTATCTATCTATCTATGTATCCTATCTACCTGCCTATTTATTTACTTAAATTCTCATAGTCTAGCAGGTTCCAAAAGGCAACAAATAAAGAAGCATACATGAACCGCTTCTTATATTTTTTCTTTTCTGATTCTCTTGGTACCTTGGTTTCTTGGTATCCCTTGATTGTTCACCTCAGCTCCCCCACTGTGCCTCCACTTATGAGACACTAATTACAGACATCATTCTGAAAGGCGCTACAACCATTCCTAAGCAGACTCACACATGACCTCACATAGTATAACCCTCCCTCAGTATGACATGACTTCTTTTTTCCTTCACTCTCAGTGTCAGGAAATCCTACCTCTCAAGTAGACTCTCAGCACTTAATTCTTATCTTGTGCTTTTTGTTGAAGAGGAATCTTGATGTAAGACAGATACCATAGAGGAAAACAGCAACAGCAATGAGGACCGCAAAAGCCCTCAGGACTTGAACCTTCAGACCAGAACTGTCTCTTGAGAGTCTGACCTTAGCTCTCATTGAATGTTTCCCTCTAAGGTGGTGTTAGGCTTGCTCAAACAGGTACGGATGGAGGCCAGAAGTTAATGTCTGGATGTCATGTCCTCAATCACTTAACCACTTTATTTTTTTTGAGACCTCACTAATGGACTGAACCCGAGAGCTTACCATTTCAGTTACACAGTTCCACCTACCTCTTTTCTTTTCCCCTGGGGCTATAGGCAAGCACTGGCACACACAACTCTTACCTGTGTACTAGTGCTCTGAATTCAGATGCTTGTCTTTGTGTGTTAAGCCCTTTAACCACTGAGTCATGTCCTAGCCTCTTATTTCTAAGTGTTAATCTATTTCATTCTGTCTTGAATTCTCTTCTCTAAACTGGGTGCTTGTTAACACCCCTCTCAACTACACTGATGAAAACTGAAAGTCACATAAAATAAAAATATTGGTTTTTAAAGAATCATAAATTGAAGTCCACTCTCTGTTCCTTTAGAAGGAAAGGGAATCTGAACAGGGTGTACACTACTGCATCTAAAACATTCTGTTCAGCATCATCTTACTTGACCCTAACAACCACTGCGCCATGCAAATGATGATTTTTTTTTCTCATCCCATACACAGTTCAATGATTTTCAGTGCCCTCAATATTTCGTTAAGCTGTTGAGTGGACTGATTGGGATTTGAACCCATCTCTAACAATCCTGTATTACCAAACCCCCCATACATTTAGCAGTTGTGGTAGTTTTAATAGGAGTAGCACCCAGAGACTCATAGATTTGAATGCTTGGTCATTATGTAGTGGTACTACTTGACAGGTGTTAGAAGGTGTGACCTTTTTAGAGTATGTGTGGCCTTGTTGGAGGAAATGCATCACTGGGAGCGGAGTTTGGAGTTTCAAATGCTCAAGCCAAGCCCACTGGCTTTTGCTTTTCCTGCTGCCTGCCAATTCAGAGGTAGAACTCTCAGCAACTTCTCCAGCACCATGTCTACCTACACATCACCATGCTTCCCCTCATGATGACAATGGACTGAATCTCTGAAACTATATGACAACCCTAGTAAAATGTTTTACTTTATAAAAGTTGTTTGGTCATGGTATCTTTTCCCAGCAATAGCACACTGACTAAGACAATTTAATGATGTGGGAACAAACTTCTGTCATGGTTCACACTAACTGTTCCAAACATTGGATCTCTCCATGGAGGCCCAAAGAGGTGTTTGAATGAAGCTATGAAGGTAAAGCCTGGATTTCATTGGCGACCCAAAGATGTTAGAGATGCCAGAGTTGTGGGATACCTGCCAAGGAGAGCTGCTAACAGGGTGTGGAACCAGCCCAAGAGAGAGAAGTGTGTTGCAGTCAATAATGTTGAAAGGAGTTGGAGATCTGAAAAGCACTTTGCATCAGACACAAAGATGTGGAGTTTGGAGCTTGCTCAGTATGGTTGACAGTACCACTGCCAGAAAGAATAGCAAGCTAGCATATTATCGTCTACCCAAGACATTGCATTATGGCTACTGAGTTCAACTGGTGCCTCAGATGTGGTAAATAACATTTGACTGTATGGTACAGTCAGAATGACTGAACAAAGGCCAGGAGATCGTCACCAAAAAATATTGCTCATGCAACCAATTCTATCCAACCAAAGTTTCAGGAATTTGTGTAACTGGGAAACCTAAGGTATCTAATGGGGAAAGGCTCACCCACAGAACAGTGTGGGAAAAATATAATCAGAGTTATAAATGTGGCTGAGCCAGTGCCACAGACTGGGATATACTTGGGAAAGCTCTCAAGGGAGAAGTAAAAGAACTTTGATACGCTTCTAACCTCAGCAATGACTCTATTATGATTCTTGCTGTGTGGCCATCCATGGGCTTACATCTATCTTTCAGACTAGGCAAAGAATTATCCTGCCTAGGATGGAAGACAGCAGATAAACAGCCATGTCACTTGTGACCTGAGAAAGAAATGTTAGCAGCTGAGAGCCCTGTGCAGCTCAATCCATACTCCTGGGCAGTGTGCACCGCTGGGTTTTCATCTAGTCATTTCTCAGAGCCAATGCACTTTGCAGGGAGAGGCAGTGAAGATATCTTTCTTGTTGTCTTTCTCTCCTCCATTGCCAATACCACGTTGCCCTCGTCTCCTGGAAATCCCACATGGTCCCTGACTTGCCGTGGTTCACCTTAGAATGTTTTGACTTCACAAAGGTACAAGAGCAATATGCGCTCAGTAGAAGCTGAACTTTGAATTTTGATCTTTTCCTGGGCTAGTTTTGGGTGGTGTGGCACTCTCAGGAGATGCCAGGCAGCAGTCCTGAGCCCGTCGCTCCCTGTTAGCCATGAGATCATGAGAGCAAACAACTGATACTCTGCATTGTTCAGTGTTGCTAAGCTATGGTATTTGCTAGGTTATGCATTAATACACTCCCCACTTAGTATATTTTTCAACTGCCAGTGGCATAAGTGGGACATCTGTGGTGTCATAATCCAAGCTCATTTCTCCACCCATCCTTCTTCCTCCCTCCCTCCCTCCCACTCTCCCACTTTTACATTGTTGACAGAGCTGCTTTCAATGACACAACTTAGTGTGGAAGGTCACATCAACATCCTTCATGCTTTAGACCCCCTTGGAAAGCTTAGATTTTGTAATCGCTACTAATAGAGTGGGGTTTGACCATGGTGTTGGCCAATAAAGTGTAGTGAATGCAATGATGTGCCAGTTCCAAGCCCTGGGGTTTAATGAGCTTGTGGCATTTCCTCTTACTTGCTTGCTCTTTCTTGCCATGAGAGGGACAATTAGTTCAACTGTTGCTCTCACCACGAGGAAACTCTCTGCTTACTGTATCAGTTTCTCCATTCCAAAGTCTACAATAATCAATTTATGCTTTCTTTCTGACTCCACAACACTTTGTGGTCATTTTTGTGTAGTCCCCAAATATTGAGCTAGCTGTTGCTGCCCTGATTGTATTCTCTCCTTTCCCCTTCCTGCTACAAATCCCGATTTTGTTCAGCTTCTCAGTGTTCCCAGGGAACCCTGAGAACCTCCCTCTGTGTAGTCCAGGGTCTGATGAAGGCATAACATGCAATTCTGATGAATATAGTTGTTTTTATTTTTATTTTTTACAACCTCCATATAAAGACCAGGAACTAAATCTTACTCACTTTTGTATCTTTAATACCCAGCAGAGTGGCAGACGCATCCTTGTACAGGGAACTGGAAAAGAATATTGCCAATTCATGAACTTTTACTGTCTATTAAGAACTTGAAGCCACAGCGAATAAAGCACTTTACCTGTTAATGAGCTGACACCTCATTGGAACTAGTGTGAGGCAAGATAGTTAAGGGGATTACTCCCACCTTCCCAGCACTTGTAGCCAGCTAAAAATGGTTTCTAATGGAACCCTGAGAAATTGAGGACAATGTCAAAGTAATGTGCCAGGATTTATTCTCTCTATTCTCACACAGGGACCAAGGAAGAGGGTCTCAGGGTCGTGTTCCCAGCTACACACTAGACTTAGGGACAGTGTGCCAAAGCAAAGATGGTTAATGGACTGCATACCACCTCATTCTCCAGCTTTATTTATCTTCCTCTTCTGGTATTTTCTTTCAGAATTGGCCAGATTCTTTCTCTCTTACTTGAAATAAAGAAAACCACTCCTTGGCATTTTCTGAAAACCACTCACTTCTTTGTCCTTCCTATTTATTTTTCTTCTCTCCCAAAGCCTTGTGGTGTCTTTGGTTCCATTGCTGTATTGGAATTACTAGACAGGGTGAGGTTCCCAGTGAGTTCCAGTACAGTTCCTTTCTCATCAGCCTCTGCACACATTCTCTTGCCTACTTGGAGGAACGCATGGCTTCTCAGATCAGGTATCGGTTGTTGTACTGAGCTTCTCTTTCCACTGAAAACCCTGGGCGGTGTAGCACCACCTTGTATACACGTATGTTTCCTTTCCTACTGCATCATAGGTATGTTGAGCCATGGGCGGAGAATGTTTGAGAAGTGGGTCTCCCTGCAGAAGGAGAACCAGGTGAGTAAAAGCTCTCACACCGTGCAGAATGTGACTCATTAATTAATTTTTTTTTTTTTACTCTTAGTATTAATCAATGTAATGTTTTCATTCCTTTCTTCCTGATGAAATTTCACCTCTATTTAAGTTTCCCCCAAGCCTGTTCTTATGCCATCTTTCCTGGCCAAAGCCAAGCTCTTTTTTTGGTGACCTGTCACTGTGTGAAAGGTTACATTAATGTCCCCAGTGTTTTATTCTTCCTATTTCTCAGAAGCCTTAGACTTTGTTGTTTCTACCTATGGTGAGAGGGGTTGTACATGGAATTACATATTCTATCAAGCCTATATAAAAGACACACAATCCTGTTGTTTTATTAATAAGCTGTTAGCCCAGATTGGCAGGTTTTGGAGCTAATTTAATTCACATCCCACCCATAATTCCCTTGCTCCCTGGTTTCCTGGCTTCATATCCGTGGTCCATCTCCTCTCATGGTAGCCTCCTCCCTTCATCTCCTTTCCTTTCCTTCCCTTGGTCTTTCCTGTCCTCACTCAATCCTTACGTCCTGCCTTTCTCTGTCTACTGCCCAATCATGGGACTTTAGCCTTTTATTGACCACTTAACTTGGCTTTGTACAACAAAAGGTAGCATACATGAGAATTCACTGGTCTTGGAGCCAACAGATCTTGGGGTACAGAATTTAGCATTTGAATACAAAGCATTAACAGACTCACCTCAACAGAGAGATATTTCTGACCTTTTGATTTGAGCTTTGCCCATATGGTTGGTTTCAGTTCTGCAGATGGGTGCTGCTGTTGTGACAGGGTAGTCTGAATAAAAATCTCCTAAAATGCCTACGCCCTAATCTCTCATAACCTGTGACTCGTTAATTGTTAATTATATGGTCAAAGAGGCTTTACCAAGGAGATTAAACTAAACCAAGGGTCTTGAGATTATTCTGGTTTCAGAGTAGGCCTTCGGTGCAACCACAGATACCCTTGGAGGACATAGACGGAGGGAGATTTGAGTATAGAAGACCCGTGAACACGGCCAGAGAAGCAGAGACTGGATGAGGTTACCACATCCCAAAAAAGGCTTGCAGCCCTGTCAGTTCCTGACTTTAGTTCCTAGCAAATGTTTTGGACCTCTGGCCTCCAGGACAGTTAGAGAATAAATACATATTGCTTTAAACCACCAGTCTTTGTTGTGATTTGTTATAGCAGCCAGCAATTATGTTTCTGAGGCACAACATGATGTTTTGACACATATGTACAGTACAAAATGATAGGATTAAGTTAATGGGCATACCTACCTTCTTAGACATACATCATTTATTAGTGTTGGGAACATTCAAAATCCTGTATACTAGCTATTTTTCCTATATTCTAGCTATTTTGAACCATTCAGTTAATTGTTGTCAATGTTATCTACTGTGCCATTGAACTTTAGAAGTTGTCGCCACATAATGTTGCTCCTCTGAACCCTTTAGCCACACCCTCCATATCCTTTCCTACCCTTTCCTTCCCAGCATCTGGAAGCCTCACTATTCTACTCTCTGTTTATTTGAGATCGAGTCTGTAGCCTTCACAGGTAAGCAAAAATATGTGGTATTTGTCTCCATGGCTAACCTATTTTATTAAGGATCTGGTCCCCAGTTGCTTCAAATGATAGAATTTCATCATTTTTATGTTTATATAATATTTCATTGTGAATATACACCATATTTTTCTTATTCATCTGGTTGTCAATGGGCACTTTGGTCATATATATATATATATACACATATACACACACACACACACATATATGTATGTATATAAAACAGTGGATGAACAGTGGGTGCTCCAACAAACGTTGGGGGCCAATGTTTCTTCATCTTCCAGTAGCAATATCTTTGGGTATATAGTAAGTAGTGGAATTTCTGGGTTATATGGTAAATCTTTTCTAGGTGTATGTCTGTGTGTGTGTGTGTGTGTGTGTGTGTGTGTGTCACTCATACTGTTTTAATCTATGTGCTAATGCCATGAGGAGACACCATGACTATGGCAACTGTTATAAAAAGAAAGCATTTAATTGGGGTTTGTTTATGGTTTCAGAGGTTGAATTCACTATTTTCATGGAGGGGAACATGGCTGGCATGCAGGCAGACATTGTAGCTGAGAGTCCTACATCCAGATCTGAAGGCAGCAGGAAGGGAGAGTCACTGGGCCTGGCTTAGGCTTTTGAAAACCAAAACCCCACCTCTAGCAACACATTTTTTATTCCCTCTGGAGTATCATCACTCCTTAATGATCAAGCATTTAAATATATAAGCCCATGGACCATTCCTATTCAAAGCCGCCACACACTTGTGTGGATTCCATTTGTAGAGCTGAGAAGGCAACTTCCGGAATCCTCCCTCAGTCACATTCTATCTTTGGTTTGAGGCAGGGTCTCTCACTGGCCTGGGTTTTTGACAAGTAGGCTATATGTTGGCTAACCAGTGAGCGCCAGGGTTCTTCCTGCCTCTGCCTCCCATTTTATCATTGCCAGGGTTACAAGCACATACCTTCACTCTGGCTTTTTATGTGTGTTCTAGAAATCTGACCTGAGGTTGAAAGACAAGTGCTTTTTACTGACTGAGTCATTTCCCCAGACCTATTTCTAGTTGTTGTTGAGGAGTCTTTGATGAAGGATATCTGTTGTTTAAGGGGCATCATTCTAATTATCCTGCCTACAGTTCAAATCATCTTTCAATTGTATACAATACATGGCACAGCATAGTTGTTACATGGTATTATTTGTGCAATAAGGAGAAGAGTAAAAGTCTGAACATGTTCAATGGGGACCCAAGCTTTTCCTGGTGGTCTGATCATTTAATCAAATCTTCGGTTAAGGAAGCCATAGAGACTGAGGCTTCCTTATATTTTCCTACGAGAAGTTGATCTCCACTGACGCCCAGCAATCGTCTCAGGGTAACCCAGCCAAGGTCACGAGCCAAGGTTCTATAGCATGAATGGCACCAAATAGCTTCTGTTTCTTGAAAGCCATTCCACAAAGGACAGGAAAGTCACAGTGAGGATAGTGCCCAGCCCTTCTGTGTACTGATACTGTTCATCTCAGTAGCCCTGGGAGACAAGTTGAACATTTTGTCCCTGCCTCAGGGAAGTGTGGCTAGGGAAGAAAATCCTGGAGGTCAAATGACCCTATTCTGCCTCTTAGTAGGTAGATATGTAACAATGAACGATAGACTTTTCTCCCCCTTTCCAACTATTCTTCAGGGCAAAATTTCTGTAGCTCAACTAGATTTCTATATTTTATCATGTTAAGTCCAAAAAAATTTAAAAGTACCTTAGCATATCCAGTTGCTACCATTTCTGGATTTCTTGTTAAATTCATGTCCTTTCTTTGACTTGACTCTCTGTGGCTGTAAAAACATCTGATTTCCATCTGCTTGTGACTGAAGCTTGAAGTGAAAGGCATTAGGCAATTATTTCCCATTTTGAAGAGAACATCTCTCTTGTGAGAAAAGGAAGACAGAGGTAACCCAAGTTTTGCTTCCATTCCTCTAAAGATGTGTAAGAACATCGTCCATTTAAATGGGCTGTAAGAATACACTATAGGATAAGGTACATGCGATGCATGCATTTAAAGCAGCTTTATCGAGACATGGCCCATGTCCCACCGTAGTTCACCCGTTTGAAGTGTATGATTCAGTGCTTTTTAGTTCATTCGAACGGTTGTGCACAGACTGTCAAAAACTAATTTTCAAACATTTGTGTTTATTTCAAAAGAAACACTCACCGTGTGCAGCAGTCCATTTCTGTAATTTCAGTGTGCAGGGAGCTGAGGCTGAAAGCTCAAGAGCGAAGCCACTTGAATGGCAAGCTCTAGATTAGCTTGAGCTATGTAACATTCCTACTTCAAAAAACAAACCACTACTACCACCACTGCCGCTGCTGCCACCATCGCTTCCACCACCACCGCCGCCACCACCGCCACCGCCACCGCCACCGCCACCGCCATCAAACAAACCAACCAAGCAAACCTAAGTCCTGTACCAATGAGCATTCGCATATACTTTGTCTCAGGGTATTTGTCCTCTCTGGACATTTTGTAAATGGAATGCTATATGCGGTCTTTGAGACTGCTTCTAGTATTTCCTAGGTTTGCTGTATTATAGCATATATCATTACTTCATTCTTTGTAATTATAATAACTCATTGTGTGTACTGACCACATTTTGCTTTTCATTTGTCACCAATATTGGGAGTGTTTCCCCTTTGTGGCTATGATAATAGACTGGGGCCACTAGGTACACTTGTATCAAGTTTTTGTGTGGGCATAGGGTTTTAGTTTTCTGTTTTTTTAAATTAATTTTATTTACCTCTCTCTCTCTCTCTCTCTCTCTCTCTCTCTCTCTCTCTCTCTCTCTCTCTCTGTGTGTGTGTGTGTGTGTGTGTGTGTGTAAGCACATGCATGCATGTATGTATCCTATGGATCCTGGGATCACACTCAGGTTGTCAAGCTTCGTGATCCAGTGAGCCATCTTGCTGGCTTTCATATTTCTTACATATACACACACGGGAGTATAACTGTTAGACTGCATGTGACACTGAGCTTACATTTTGTGACATTCCCAGGCTATATTTTAATAGAAATTCGTGATAGGTGGCAGGAGAATGTACCTAGAGAGAGGGAGAAGATGAAAAAAAGCTTCAGGGTGGCAAGGCCCCAGCAACTGAAATGTATGCTCAGCCAAAGCATCCGGTCCCAATTGACTGCCGTCATGGGAACAGAGTCAAGTTAATCTACGGAAGTGCCACAAAGCACAAGGGGTGTCGGTTATGTTTTGCCAGGCTCGAGAAATGCCCCAGAGTCAGTTGTTTTGATTGGGATGGGGCTGGAACAGGAAGTTCATTTTTGACCTTGGGGCAAACACACTGTGGAGGGGCTGATACATTGAGTTTCTTAGCCAAGACAATTGCTGGGATCAGGGACCTCATCGCCAAGCCTGTCCTTGTACCAGCTCACCCCATAGAATAGCAAGCCTGGCTGGGATTGTGTTTTCTGACCGTTTTTGTCCTCTCATCTGCTTAAGCTAGTTACACTGTCACTTTGAGCTCTGGCTCTGATTCCTCTGGAAAGGCTCTGTCCAGATGTTCATGTATTTAGCAAATGCACTTTTCTGATGCTTTGGCACGACTGCTCTCAGATGGGGACGGATATTTGATGCTGTTGGCTATTGGGAACATGCACACTCAAATGAACAGCAAAGTCTGTGACTCAGATTCCTCATATCTCTAATTCTTTCTGTAATACAGCTGATATGTCATTTTAAAGAGAAACGGACAAGAGAACACAGGGGAAAGTGGTTCTGTACCCTCTCGTAGGTCATGCAGGAGCTCTTCATAAAGAGAAGGGTGTCTCGTGTCTCTTTCCACATTGTAGGATACTTACTTCCACCTTGATTTAGGGATTTGCTTCCCATTTTAAAACCACTCCTTCCATACACATAGGCAGAAACCTTTAGCCCACCGAATTTTATGGCCCAACTCAATACTTTGGATTTTTGATCCTTTTTGAGCTAGGGATATCTCAAAAACTCTTTTATATTTTACAGAGTGCACTGGGGCTAGAGATGGAAAAGATCTTCTTAAAGGCCACCAGATCAGTAGAGGACCTGCCTCCCATACCTCTCTCTCCACCTCCCTGCTCTCAGACGTCACTACCCTGGGACTGTGGGTAGTGCCTGGCATATGATCCTGGAGCCAGTCCGCGCCATTTTGAATACCGATTCCAACAAGTACTACTTGTGGAGAGACTTGAACCTCTTTCTCTTATTTTCTTTATGAAGTGTAGCTAATGATGGTAGCCATCTCAAATATGTATACACTGTAAGAAGTAAATGAATTAGTGGTTTTGCAGTGATTTAGGAAAGTGTCTTTTGTGTACTAGGGCTCCATGAATATTAATTGATTGGATGGATTATAGGAGGGCCCCTTGAGGAGGTAGCATAATATCCTTCAGTCTATTAGACCCTTGTCTACACGATCAAGTCTTAGGGCTGGGAAGCTGAGCCAAGAAGGGTAGTCCTGTAAAGGCCAATGGGTCATAATAATCTCCTGGATATCCCATCAACCCTAATTGCTCTCGTGAGGACTCTGTGGGGATTCGAAAACACAAGCACAAACTCTGTTCTGGATACAGTTCACTGCTTTCGGTGATCGCCAGTTTGTGTTCTAGGAGATTTTGTCTCAGCTGCCCTTTCATGCCAAAGCCTTTGGATGCTTAATATAAAATTTGAGATCTTGAGCCCACTGGGCTTTGCTTAGGAAGATGATGGAATTTTCAGCATCTCAAGGGGAGGCTTACGTTGACAGAGATATGGGTGGAGGACACTGGCATCTCTGTTCATTTCACTTAAATACTGTCATTAGAAGGTTTCCTCTATCCATGATGGCCCATTCCCTGGCTGTGTTGTGTGGGGATCCTGAACTCTGTCTGAGAGTGTATGAGCAGGCCATGACCAACATTCCTGAAAAGCCATCCATGTATGATACATATCTAGATTCCTGCAAGGCAAGGAGTAGATACATGTCCATGTTTCTGGCCTATCTTTCTGCTTCACTTACCCATCCCTCCTCAGTTCCATGATTTCAGAGACCCTGGGTTGGAAGGGATTCCATGATGTCACTGACCTCTTAGTCAGAACAGTCCAATGAAGGATGCCCAAGGAAATGAATGACTCCTTAACGTTGACCCAGGGCCAGCAAGATGCACAGAGTAATGAACCTTCATAAGATCCTTCCATGTTTAACTTGAAACAGCTGTCTGAGGTTTCTGAATGCCAGTGAGATGGCTGAATTGGTAAAAGAACCTGCCACACAATCCTGGAGGCCTGAGTCCAATGCCTGCAACACATGGGAGGCAGGGGAAACTGACTCTTGAAAGTTGCCCTCTGGTTCCACACACAATGTGGCACATATGTACCTGTTCCCCCATCCCCCCCCTCTCTCTCTCTCTCTCTCTCTCTCTCTCTCTCTCTCTCTCTCTCTCACACACACACACACACACACACACACATGCTACTGCTACTAATAAATAAAATAAAATAAAATAAAATAAAATAAAAATTGTCAGATTTCTAAATACCATCCTGAATCATGACAGTAGTAGACTTATTTGGGAAACTTGAAAATACAGGTTCTTTGGCTCTGGGATTTCTGACTTAGAAAGTCTGGAGTACAGCTGAAGAATCTAAATTTTTATTCAAGTTCTCTCCAAGTAATTCTGCCAGAGACTCAGGCCTGTAATGCTCTCAGTCAGGGCTCATTGCTGGCAGCATCTCAGCTGTGCCTCCAGAAACTGGTTCCATGCATTTGGGTAGAAGGTTCTAGAAAGTTAGATTTTTTTCTCTTCTCTTCTTTTCTCTTCTCTGTTTTTCTTTCTTCCTCTTCTTCCTCCTCTCCTTCCTCCTTCTCCCCTTCCTTCTTTTTGAGACAGGGTTTCTCTGTATAGCCCTTACTGTCCTGGTACTCAGTCTCTAGACCAGGCTGGCCTTGAACTCAGAAATTCACCTGTCTCTGCCTCCAAAGTGCAGGGATTAAAGGTGTGAGCCACGACTGCCCAGATTTAAAAGTTTTATTTATTTTTAAGTTTTTCTACAAGCATGTAGTGTACACTGAACATGTTCAGTATTGCAGGCTGCCAAGTGAATCTAGGTGTAGCCATAGTAGAGAACGAGAAAAAAAAAAGAACTGAAAAACTTGTCAACTACTAAGGAATACACCCTATTCCTTAGTAAAGGCAATGGTGGAGTGAACACCTGCAGATGACAACCTGACACTGAGCATCCTTCCCATAGGGGCCCAGAGGCCATTCAACCCAGAGAGTCCTTAACACTTAGCTGTTTCAGAGCAAATCACTGCAAAAGATCCTTTAGGACTGACAAAGTTGGTGGGTGTCTTAGTCAGGGTTTTTATTCCTGTACAAATATCATGACCAAGAAGCAAGTTGGGGAGGAAAGGGTTTATTCAGCTTACTTTCACATGGCTGTTGGTCACCAGAGGAAGTCAGGACTGGAACTCAAGCAGGTCAGGAAGCAGGAGCTGATGCAGAGGCCATGGAGGGATGTTTCTTACTGGCTTGCTTCCCCTGGCTTGCTCAGCTTGCTCTCTTATAGAACCCAAGGCTTCCAGCCCAGGGATGGCACCACCCCTTTGATCACTAATTGAGAAAATACTCCACAGCTAGATCTTATGGAGGCATTTCCCCAACTAAAGTTCACTTTTCTGTGATAACTCCAGCCTGTGTCAAGTTGACACACAAAACTAGCCAATACAGTGGGGTTTTTAACTAACTAACTAACTAACTAACTAATTAATTGCCAACTTTTTATTTTGCTAGGTTAAGGCACTGAAAACAAAAAGACAACCCAAGCTCCATTTATCTGTACCATTCTGTAATTTGTTTTAAATGATAGGGCTGGAGGGATAGCTCAGAAGTAAGAGCACTTGTTCGGCTCAGAAGGGTCTAGGCTTAGTTTCTAGCAGGCACGTGGCCTCACAACCACCTGTGACTCAAGTTCCAGGGATCCAGACACTCTCTCCTGGACTCTTCTGCACTTTGATGACACCAGGCCCATATGTGGTAAGCATACATAGATGCAAGCAAGCTGTTCATACCCATGAAATGAAAAATCGATCTTTAAGTGAAGGTTTTACATTTTATATACAGCACAGGCCTGAAATAAAGCCAAAGGTAGGTCTTATGGTGATAGTATTGGCTTAAGAGGAATTTGCTTCACAGTCTTAATCTTCCTTCATTAAATTCTAGTTAGACAGTAGTCAGCTTCCAAGCCAAGATCAAACTTTTGCAGGTGAAGCAATTGAGCCCTGGAGAAAGGAATGTCTTTGGCTCTGGCCACCGAGTTAGGAAGGCTGGGACCAGAACCTATTCTAAGGATGTCTGCTCAGATTGCTATATATGCTCTGGTGACAGACCTGGCACCCCTGTTCTTCCCAGCTAACATGTATGGATCAGAGCCACTGGGAATGGCTTCCCAGTCCCCTAGCCGAGGTCAAGCTTATTTAGAATGGCCACCATGGTAATCACTAGGCCAATGGCTCTGGTAGGTGGAATCATCTCCAGGCAGGTATTGCCGTGTATACCTATAAACTCCTGACTTGAGAGTTGAAGCAGCAGGATGGTGAGTTCAAGGCTAGCCTGGGCAACATATCTAACAACAAACAAACAAACAAAGAGGTAAATATCTAAAACCTCTAGCAACAATGGAATGTGGAGTCTGATTGCGTGGGTCCCTAAAGTAGCAGAGCGGAACTTCAGTTGTATGATATAGGAGCATATCTCTGTTCTGTCTCACTAGGACACTGTACTTTGGACATTAAAAAAATCTGTGAAGGATTAATTTTCTGATTATCTCCTGCAGAGTCCAAGTATCTTCCCTTACCATGTTGTTAATTTTAATAAGTCAACGAACTGGCTAATTCTCTTGGAAAGGTTTCCATTGAGGAGAGTTTACATAATTCTTTTGGAGAGAGAAGAAAACAGACTTTCAAAACGCATTATCAATAAGTAGGGCACTTGAGCCCCAAGATAGGATGTGGACAAGATGTGCCGAGCTCTTGGGTGCAGATGCTCAAGTCAATGTGTAAAGGAGGTGGGGCAGCCATGGTTTTGGCAGTCGTTGTTTCCTCTGGACCAGTGCGGGACTTTTGAAGGGCAGGGCCCACATCCAACTTGAATCTCAAGTCCACCCAAAGTGGTCAGATTCACTGCCTTGAGGAGAAGAACACTCAGGAAGCAAACACGGGAAGGCACACACCCCTCTCCTGAAGGGCAGGGCCATGACCAGTGTTTCCTAGCACAGGACTGGCCCTTATAGATTGTAACACCTAATTTGTTGAAACAAAGTGTCTTTTAGGGACCCAAAGGCATTTCCCTACATTGCAATCAAGTGGAGATCTGGAGTAAACCAGGGCAGGTTTGTGGGGGGGCGGTGGGGGTGGGAGGGTGTGAAGAGCCTGGGAGGTCAGGAGGGACTGTCTGCCACGAAGCCATTGGATAGCTGCCCTGAAAATGGGTCGTGAAGGTGCCCTGGATGGGAAGGAGAAACACAGAGCAGAAATGTCATCAACCTCATAATTTGGCTGCTTCCCTAGCCCATCCCTCTTAAACCTATTTCCCGCAGCCAAACTGCAGGTTTAATATACCAGCTGCGGATCCCTCTGGACACTCTGGCTCCTTTGGGATCCTACCTACCAGAGGTAAAAAAGACCAAAGGAATCCAGTTTCCTTTAAAGTCACCATCCGACTTCATTTTTGACCTGTTTCCTCATTCTAATTTAGTCAAATAAACCCACATACCTTAAAACGGTGCCCTGCACCACTAAGGTGCTGTGACTCATTTAAGCACCAGTGCACAGGCTGAAGAGAGGAAAGAAGCTCGCTCTCAGCTCAGCCAAACCCCTGCCCCACAGCACCTCTGTCTCACAGGACTAGAAGTGGGACAGGACAACTCCCTCGCCAATTGCTGATTGACGAAGGAGGCGAAGAAACCCACAGCCACAGAGGCTAAAGTATGAACAGAATGCTGAGACCAGAGTCCTTGTTTTCTT
>JADRCD010183969.1:19986-32605 GCA_019843815.1 Montemys delectorum
AACTCAGAGGGAGAGAGTAGGGGGTTGGGGGGGGGGGGGGTGGTCGGGGGTTGTTTGTGGGTGTTGGGGGGGGGGGGGGGGGGGGGGGGGGGGGAGGAGTGAGAGGCAACTGGAGCACATGGTTATAAGTGACAAGCCCCAAGCGTCATCAGCCTGTGTCAGAGCTGGGCCTAGAACAGAATACTTCCGTCGTCACTGAATCACATGGACTCTCCAAGTGCCTGGTGGAATGGACTCATGCCCCCTAACTTTAGACAACAGCCTTATTTTGGAGAAACAGGAAGTGGTCAATTTAGATGCTAAATGGTATAAGTAATTCATAGGGATTACGTTGGACAACCCTTGCTACACGTTGTGTCTGTATGAGAGAGCCCACAGTGACTCTCCGCGCGTCTCTATGACTGTGTACGTAAATATTTAAATTGGGGTGAAGGCATCACCAGGGTTGGGGAGAAGGAGGATCGGCAGGAGGGCTCTGCTCAGATCCTGGCTCCTGAGCTCTGAACACACCCAGAAGAACCTTCCCTCTACGCTAGGTAGGGACCGAGATGAGCTCACCACTGCCCTCTGCTGCACCGAGGAGAATCGGCTCCATGGCAGCTTCCCCTTAGCCAGAGTGGGGGTGGGCACTGAGTAAAAAGCGGCGCCCCAGCTGATCTGCACCTCTTGAGGTCACGCCCCCACAGACACACACACCTTTGATGTTCTTAGCTTCAGGTTGGGTAGGGTAGGGACACCTAGTGCTTGGGGGCTCAATTGTAAGGTCAACCATTGCCCCAGGGCCTCCCCAGGCCTAGTGTGAAGAGGCTGAAAGTTCTGGCAATTCCATCTTTTATCTTTCTGGCTTTACTGGAGGTCAAAGCTCAGAATATAAAAATGCTTCTTAAAGGTAAAGCTCCCTGTTGCCTTGGGCTGGTTCTCATTTGTAGGCACAGAGGTTCCGGAGAAGAAGCCAGAAGGCTACTTTCCTGAAAGAGCTCCCTGGCTGCCTTGCAGAATTTGTTGGCTGAATTCCCATGAGTTGCCTCACATGATCTTTATAAACCTGTGTGTTATGTAGAATGGTAATTATTCTTGTTTAATAGATGGGGAAACTAAGGCCTGGGAAGTTCGTTGCATTTTGATTGATTTGGAGGTGATTAGCTAAGACAGAAAATGTTCCTCCGGCTGGAATGAAATTCATCAGGCTTTAGATGAAAACAAATTAAACTTCAAAGTAGTGACAAACAAGGCATTCAGTAATTAACTGGGTGATACAAGGGCAAAGCTCATAGCAGAGCCTTGAGCCTCATTCCCGGTATCTCAGCGGCTTCAGTGTATGACTGACTCCGAGGTCTAAGATATGTCGGTTTTTAATGGGGTCACCAGGGAGCCTTATGGTAGAGACTTATTTAACTAACATTTTTTTCTCTATATGATAAAAAATGTTTATGAATTTTTGGTCTCAAGTTTAAAATAAGCTATCCTAATCTATAAAGCTAGAAGCAACAGTTAGTTATTGCTGCTTCCATTTCGATGCTGCCGAAATTAACCTCAGAAGAACCACCCAACCTTTGGCCATTGGTGTCTGCTTTGGTGTTCATTCTGGGTCAGGCTCTCTGCTAGCCCAGGAATACAGGAGTGGTCAAGGCACAAAGGGTTTGGGTGCCCATGAAGCTCGTAGACAAGCTTGGAAGAGAGACACACAGATAACTGCCCATTTGAGTATATGGAGACTGTATCCTGTGGCAAGTACCAAGAGCTGGGGCCAGACACTGTGGACTCTAATGGCGGGGCTCTGTTGGGCCAAGGCTTCAGAGACACTCTCCTGGAATGCACAGGCTTTGCGGAGTTGGCCTAGCAGGAAATGCGGAGTAGTCAAGGCAGAGGTATTGTGAAGGTCCCGAAGAAATAAGTTGTTTGGGTCATTCAGTGACCCAAGAAAACCACCATAACTAAAGCACAGAGGTCAAAAGAGAGACTGGCTCAAGGTGTGGTCAGTGGGCTCTGCATGGCAAACGTTAATCTTTTAGTCAAAAAATACAACTAGTTATGGCACAGTGGAGATCAAAACAATCTGTACTCTTTTTCCAGGAGTTGCTTTTCTTCTCCCACTTTGCTACTCCGTATTCGAGCCCTGATTCTTCAGGACCATAGCTTCTCCCACCCCAGTCTCTGCTCAGGCTGCGCTCCCCACTGCATTCTTGCTTCCACCTGTAGCCCCAGTTAAAATTCCACGAACTCCTTCATAGACACCCTTTTTAGCGAATGAGGTCAGTGAGACAGATGATACCAACAAGTGGTGGGGGTCTTCACACATTGAAACATGTGTGAAGCATCCACCCCCTTGCTCCATATTCAAGCCCAGCCCTGTGAGACAGAATGGCCTATATTGGGACAGTCCTCTGGCCTATATTGGGACAGGACTCTGACCTCAGTCTAATATAGTTGACACTAGTCATACCTAGCTACTGTAATCTGGAACTGGAAATTTTCAGTTAATTTTAACTTAAACTTTCATAGTACCGTGGTTTGAATGAAATCTGTCCGCCGTGGGTTCATGTGTCTGAACCCTTGGTCCCTAGGTGGTGGTGGTGTTTGAAAAGATGAGGCCTTTAAGAGGCGGAGCCTCTCTGGAGGAAGTAGGTCACTAGGGGTGAGCCTTGAGGTTTTACAGACTAGACCCACTTCCTGTCCACTCTCTGCCTCGTGTTTCTGCCACCTTGTCTTCCCCTCTGTGATGGACTGTATCCCTTCTCTAAACCCAGATAACCCCTTCCTCCTTTAATGTGCTTCTGGTTGGACGTTTGGTCAGTAATGAGAAAAGAACCTAATACACACAGCCCTCGTAGCTAGCAGGTAAGCATAGTGGTTAGCTATTTCTTTCCTTTGTGGAGTGTGGGCCAAGATTGCCAGGTATTTTCAAGAGAAGCAAAAATCACTGAATTCTAATTTGAAATGGTCTAATTTAAAAGTACTGATAACAATTCAAAATTTAAATATGCACAGTGAGTACTTATTATGCCTTTGGGAAGATAGAATTGATACATTCTTATATTCTGTACATTCTTTAAATGTATGTGTGTGTGTATATGGGGGTGTGGTGCTTTGCAGAATAAATATATACATACATATATATGTGTTTATATATATGTACATACATTCATATATGTAATAAAGATGATTCTGAACAGTAGAAACAGGAAAGCAAGATTTTGGGACCCGTTATGGTCTGGATCATAGATGCCCCCACTGGCTCATATGCCTACACTTTAGTCTTTGGCCAGTAGCACTATTGGGAGTGACAGAAACTTTAGAAGATGGGGTCTTGTACGAGGCAAGGAAGCCAGGGCATTGTGGGCATGCTGTGAAAGCAGGGTATAAGGGACATTGGCCCTTTCCTTCTCTCTCTGCATTTTTTTTCTAGCTACCAAGGATGCACAGTTTTGCTTTAACCCAGGCTTTCCCCCATGATGAGCCTCCTCACATGCTCAAAACAAGACAGCCAAGTGACTGGTTGAAGTTGAAGTCATGAACCAAAATAAAACTTCCTTTCAGTCTGGTCATCTCGGACATATTGTCAAGGCAATAGAAACCGAGGTGACCCAGGACCCAAGATAAGACCCAGTGGTGAGCTCTCTAGGTTTTCTTCTTATGTCACATATTCTAGGTGTGGAACCAAAGAGCACACCAGAAACCCCAACAGGCACGGAAAAGCTGAGTCCCAAGGAAATCTTTCTCTCTGCGGTCAAATACTAGGAAGGGAGGTCACCTTTCGGTATGAGCAGTTTTCAGTCAGAATATATAACTCAAGTCAAATACTATGAAAGACTGTGTGGTTCCTCTCCCACCCGTGCTAGCGAAGGTCAGGCTTTCATTCACGGAGGCAGCAGCAGCTCTGCTTTGGCCTCATCAGGCAAAACCAAGAGGAGACCTGCAACTCACCTTTTGTGAACTTAGGAGAAACAACTGTACCTCCTTTTCCTCCAGCGCACAACTTCGCCAGTAGTGGCGACCGCTTGGGGAACTTGTGCACCTGGGCTTTCTCTTCGCTTGCAGTAGTGAGGATGCCCTTCCCTTTTTGCTGGGCTGGTGCTGGAGAGGTTGCAGAAAGGAAGGGCTCCCCAGTGGCATGCCCATTGGCAAGATATATGTATGGATAATGTTACTACAAAGTAATTACTAGTAAATAGAAGACCATGCAAACATAAACTCAGAAGTGGTACACACAAAAGAAATGGCTTGGAAAAAAAATTGTTCTAGGGAAGCAATGAGACAGGTGTACAGGCTGGTTTTGTGTGTCAACTTGACACAAGCTGGAGTTATCATAGAGAAAGGAGCCTCCCTTAGAGGAAATGCCTCCATGAGATCCTTCTGTAAGGCATTTCCTCAAATAGTGATCAAGGTGGGGAGGGCCCAGCCCATTGTGGGTAGTACCGTCTCTGGGCTGGTAGTCTTAGGTTCTATAAGAAAGCAAGATGAGCAAGCCAGGGGAAATGGGCTAGTAAGTAACATCCCTCCATGGCCTCTGCATCAACTCCTGCTTCCTGACCTGCTTGAATTCCAGTACTGACTTTCTTTGGTGAACAAGAGCAACGTGGTGTAAGCTGAATAAATCCTTTTCTCCCCAACTTGCTTCTTGGTCATGATGTTTTATACAGGAATGGAAACCCTGACTAAGACAACAAGAGGATATTAGGCAAAAAAACAAAAAACAAAAACAAAAACAAAAAACAAAAACAAAACAAAACAAAAAAAACTGGAGGAAGAACAAGAAAACATTATTATCAAGACTGAGGATGGGGGCTGGCGAGATGGCTCAGTGGGTAAGAGCACTGACTGCTCTTCCCAAGGTCCTGAGTTTGGATCCCAGCAACCACATGGTGGCTCACAACCACCCACAATGAGATCTGACGCCCTCTTCTGGTGCGTCTGAAGACAGCTACAGTGAATTACGTGAGCAGGGCCAGAGCGAGCGCCCCGGAGTGAGCAGGCCTGTCCTGAGTTCAATTCCCAGCAGCCACATGATGGCTCACGGCCATCTGTACAGCTACAGTGTACTCTTACACATAAAATAAATAAATCTTAAAAAAAAAAAAAAAAGACTGAGGATGAAGCATGGATGGCCCCTGTCATTTTCTACATCCAACATGGTGTCTTGACCACACAATAGACAGAAAAAGAAAATAAAAGGAAATAGCATAAAGGAAGAAAAGCTGTTCTTAGTAGGCAGCATGACTGACTATTTGGAAATTCTTAAGGAATCTACAAAGCCAAGCCAAATATCCTCGGTGTCCTAATAAATGAGTTAAGCAAGGTCACCAGAAATCAAATAAACATTAAAGGCTTTTAGCAGTGGCCACATGGACACTGAAGCTGAAAAATGCAAGATACAGTCACTCAAAAGTAGAATACTTGGGTATGAATCTAATAAAACGTAGACAGGACTAAATTCTGAGTGCTGAGGAAGACCACAAAGATCCCATAAATAGAGACAAGCATAACTATGGATTAGATACTCAGCACATTAAAGCTTCACTTCATCCCAGACTGATATATTGACATACAGGTTTAATGAAATTCCTATCAGTATTTCTACAATGCTTTTTTTTTCTTTCCATTTGTGTGTGTGTGTGTGTGTGTGTGTGTGTGTGAGTAGTAGTAGTAGTAGTAGCAGTAGTAGTAGTAGTAGTAGTAGGCATATGTGTGAAGAATATATGTGTATATGGGTCCATGTACATGTCAAGGCCAGAGGTTGAAGTCAGGATTATTCTTGATGGTTCTTCCACCTTACACAATGAGACAGGGAACCTAGAACTTGCCATGTGCCTGACATTGCTAGCCAATTTCTCTCTGGGGATCCCTGACTCTGGTTTCTGAGGCTGGGCCACCATGCCCATTTGGCGTTTACATGGATTGTAGGGATCCAGACTTCTGACTTTATACTTGTGTAACAAGCACTTTAACCTCTGCACCACCTTACCATCCCTACAATGTCTTTTATGGGGATAGGTAAGGATATTCCCAAAATATTTCCATGGATATCCCATAGGAAGCAAGAAAATTCAATTAGCTAAGATAATTTTCAAAGAGAGCAATAAAATAGAAAGAATCAGTCTATCCAATGCTGAAATTCACTGTATAGCAGCGTTGTTATGACTGTGTCTTAGATATGTTGGCAGAGGAATAAACACGTAGGTCAATGGAACTAAATGGAAAACCTAGAACCAGACCTGCAGAAATGGACCCCACTCATTTCTGGCAAAGATTCAAAAATAACTCAGCGGGGCAGAAAGCCTTTCTAAGAATCATATCATAGCACCTGGACATAGTATAACAACAACAACAACAACAACAACAACAACAACAACAACATTCTCTCTTTGTCTCATGTCACACATACAAATTACCCCAAATCAATCATGAACTCGAGGTGAGAAATATAAAACTTTGAAACTTTTAGAACAAAATCTAAGAGACCTTTAGGATGTAGGTTTAGGCAAGATTCTTAGACAATGTGTAACAGCGCAATCCATAAAAAGAAATGCTGATAAATTGGGCTTCATTAAAATGAAAGGCTTCTGTGAGCGGCTGTTAGGAAGATGAAGAAAGAAGCTCTGTCCGGGGGAAAAATGACTGCAACTGCACATCCAGCGGGGTTGGAACCTAGAATCCACCACACGAAGAAGCCCGGAAGTGCAACACAAAAAGTGTCCAATTAGAAAACATTTGAAGGGAATGAACAGACATTTCAGTGAAGGTGGATCTAGGGGCAAGTATTGCAATGAGGACCATAATGAGATGCTATGATAGAACCGTGGAAGTAGCTAATAATAGAGTAGTAAGACTCTCAAATGCTGTAGCTGCAGAGAAACTAGATCACGTACACACAGCAAGTGGGATTGTGAAATGGTGCAGCGTTTTGGGAAACACTTGGACAGTTTAAAAAAAAACACTACTGAATATGGAGCTGGGGAAACCGCTCAGTGGATAAAGTGCTTGATGTGCCAAGTATGACCTGAGTTCAAATCTCCCCCACCTACACAAAAAGTCAAGGGTGGTGGCACTTGCCTGTGAACCCAGTGATGCAAGGCAGAGACATGAAGGTTGCAGGAGTGTGCTTACCAGGATCAGTAAAAGGATGTTTCAAAAAGAAGGTACAGAGCAATTGAGAAAGACAGGCATTATCTATCTCTGCCTCTCCATGTGAGCACATAGGCGCAGGCACCCACACACGTATACACACATGTATACACCCCCCCCACACACACACACCTACACACAGCTGCATACACACTTGTATACATGCTCTAAACATGCAGTTATATCTCAGCCCAGCAAGTGTGCCGTGGGTCATACATATTATGATACACTATTGAGGAAAAAAAGAAAGAACAAACTAACCATATCTGCCAGTATGGATGGATTTCCAGAAGGGCACAGTGAGTGAAAAATCCCATTGTTTTGTTAGAGATGGAATGAAGTTAATCTGGCCATAGATGTAGATGTAAGCGCTTCCATATTGTGATGATGAATGTATTTGATATTTTAACTGTGTAATACAAGATGTTATGGTCAGGTACCACAATGTGAAGGACATAAGGAACTTCTTTACAACTGCATATGAGTAACAGTTGTCTGAATATGAAAAAGAATATGTTATGAATACCAAATAAAAATTTAACTCCTGGGGTCAGAAAGATGGCTCAGTACTTAAAGGTGCTTATTATCAAGTTTAATGCCACCAAACTTGATGACCTGAGTTTGATCTCTGGAAGCCACATTGTGTGAGGAGAGAACCAACTCCCATAAGTTGTCCTCTGACCTCCACATATGCACTGTGGTGCACATAGATATGCACACAAATACACACTCACAATAAATAAATGCTAGAAAAATATATGTTGCATCTCCTAAGCCAGACAATAGGACTCATGTCTCTAGTCCCAGAACTTGGAAGACTGAGACAGGATTTCAAGTTCAAGGCCAGCTTGGGGTATATATAGCAAGTGTGAGGCCAACTGAGCTGTATAGTGAGACTCTCCAAATACCAACTACACATGGCACACTTAACCACCATCTTCTGATGTGTGCCATCCAATTCCTCTTCCTCTGAGCCTTTGCAGGCCTTCCCTTGGCAGCCTGGAGTGTGCTGCGACTCTTCACACCTTCCCCCTGCTTGTAGGGCTTCACATACGTGAGTCACGTCACCCTACTTACTGTGTGCTTGCGATATGGTTTCTATTTGTCAAAGTTCTATTTAGGTGAATCTACATATCTGCTTCACCCCCCCCCACCCCCTTTCCCTCACATTATTTTCCTTCTGCTCCCTTGATGATTTAAAACATATACATTTTATCAACTGTAACTTGATTAATTTATTTACAGTCTCTGATGTTACGGCAAGAGAGCCAGCTCATCCTCAGCCACTCCTAAACAGAAATGAAAACACAGCGCTCTTCTGTGGTGCCAGAGTGCTCAGAGATAGCTCTTCACCTGCAAGCAGGCAGGCAAGTCTGCCGGGGATACCCGCTGGCTGGCCTCCAATTCGTTTCCCACCTGCTGCTCTGCACCTGGAGATGGTGTCAGCTCTCACAGGTTGAACCCTCAGTTCCTCAGACTGATCCCATGTAGGACATCAGCCCCAAGTCCAGGCCTTCTTAACTTCTGACCCATGTCTACACAATGGGGCTTCCATACCCAGACCCCACACCTACCACACCCTGCTCAGCTCATGGAACTCATAGAAACACTGTGCTTTTACCGATGGGTTTATTGTAAAGGACACTTAAAAGATGCTAACGAGCATTGGGCGAAAGTGAAGCCTGGGAGGGTCCTGTCTGGGTCAGGAGTCTCTGCTCTTTGCAATCAGAGCATAACACCCTCCCAGCTCCGTTTGCTGTCCCCAAGACCCTATGTGTTCGGCTTTCTAGATGCTTTCTGCATCTAACTTGTTCTTTGGGTTTTTACAGAGCTGTCTTTGCACAACCAGGATTTAAGCAAGGACACCTATGCTGAAGTGGGATTGGACAGAAGAGTGTGCCCTAATGCCAGCAGATTGAGTGGGAAGCACACAGGAACCATCTGTCCAGCATCCCCTCCTCCAGGGAACAGAACAGGACCTCTTTCTGGAATTAGGGTCTTCGAATCTGCTGTGTGGCCAGGCAGACCCTCAGAGAGTTTCTTTCTTGCCTGCTTACCCCAGGAAGGCGGGGAGTAGGTGATTAGAGTGTGCTTTTAGTTTCTATGACCCTCTGTGGGGAAAAAAAATTCTAGTTTTGATGGCGCACATTTAAGAAATGAAAGGGACAAATGAAGGGGACATGGGAGCTTAGAAGGGGGAAGGGAGGGAGGGAGACAGTGAGCTAGGGAAAGAGCTCCAAGATTATGGTGAAGAGTGCTTAGGTAGTGTTCTGGGGAGGGGACCAATGAGGAGAAAAGAGTATGAGGACTGTCTTAGATGCGGTTTTACTGCTGTGAACAGACACCATGACCAAAGCAAGTCTTATAAAGGATACCATTTAATTGGAGCTAGCTTTCAGGTTCAGAGGTTCAGTCCATAACCATCAAGGCAGGAACATGGCAGTAGCCAGGCAGGTATGGTGCAAAAGGAGCTGAGAGTTCTACATCTTTATCTGAAGGCTGCCAGCTGAATACTGACTTCTAGGCAGCTAGGATGAGGGTCTTAAAGCTCACACCCACAATGTCACACCTCCTCCAACAAGGCTACACCTACTCCAATAGGCCACACCTTCTAATAGTGCCACTCCCTGGGCTAAGCATATAAAAACCATCATAAGGGTCAATGAGGTAAGGGAATGAATAGGAACAAAATATTAATACTTTTATCATAATTAAATCCATTATTTTATATGCCAACTTTAAAAAATTAATCACTCTGGGTCTGTGAGATGGTTCTGTGGGTAAAGGTGTTAGTGCCAAGACTGGTGACTTTAGTTTAATTCCCAGGTGACCCACATGTAGGAAGGGGAGAACCAATTCCTGCACTCATGCACTGTCTAGTGCACAAGCATCCATGCACATGCATATACTACTACTGCTAATTATTATTATAATTATAATTAAAAATGATCACTCTAAGCCAAGTGGGGCTGGCACCCATCTTTAGTCCCAGCACTAGGGAGGCAGAGGCAGGCAGATGTCTGAGTTTAAGGTCATCTTGGTCTACAGAGCGAGTTCTAGGACAACCAGGACTACACAGAGAAACCTTGTCTTGAAAAACCAACAAAAATGATCGTTCTGAAGCATTCCAAAGCTGATCCAAGAAGCGAGATCAAAAGGCCAAACGCTGTTCTTTCATCTATTATTCTTACTGCTCTAGTGAGTCAGGAATATCAAGGGGTACAGAATTTATGAGTCAAGAACCACAGATGAAAATCAAAACGCATAAACCAAAACAGCAGACAATCGATTCCATAGCTTATTGTAGCTTTTTTTTTTTCTTATGTGGTAGTTGTTGTATCCAATGTTACAGAGTTTTCCTTTGTGAATTTATCCTCAGTGAGACTTCGTAGGATCCCACAAAGCTTGAGTTGACAGCACTTTCTGTAACAGTGATTTTACACTGATCAATCTGGGGACTCAGTGGGAATCAATGGGGGAATTATCAGTGAAAGATAATTCCCATTCTCCTCGGCCTGAAGCTATAGCCCAGCAGAAGAACCCTTGCCTGGCTTCCAAGACACCGTGGACTCCACTTTCAGTACGGAGGAAACAAACAACCCAAGTATGCCAGTGAACCAATAAATAAAAGCACTGCTTCCTTTCTTTTCCAAGGAAGGCTGTAGAGACCAGCATTCCTGTTCCCCAAGAGGGACAGGGTGGGGATTTCTCCACCTCACAGTGCAGGCGACCCAAATGTGAATCTCAGGAGCTCTAACCCTGCATTATTGCAGGAGTATTGTCTTCTTCTGTTCCATCCATGGCTTAAATTAGCTTTCTTCTTTGTTTTTTTTTTTCTCTTTTTCTTTTCACCTCTCTGCAAATTGCTTATGAGTACTTTGTGGATTTTATTAACATGGTTTGATGTATTTGATGCAGTTTCCTTCTCTATTTTAATACGCAGTTGCTAACATATACTGATTTCAACATTTTACTATTTCTAGTGAACTGTGAAATCCTGCCTTCCATTTAATTCCTTTTATCTTTACCAATTTTCAATATTAGCATTGCAGGGATTGTAATTCTATTAAAAAATGGTGGTTTTTAAATTAAATTTATTTTTTTTTTTTACTTATTCACTTTACATTCTGCTCACTGCCCCCTTCCTGGTTACCCCCTCCCACAATCCTTTCCCATCCCACCTCCCCTTCTTCTCTGAGGGGATGGGGCCCTCTGGGTATCCCCCCTTGCCCTGGCACTCCCGTCGTCTCTGTAAGGCTAGGTGCCTCCTCTCCCACTTGAGACCAGATGAGGCAACCTAGCTAGAAGAATGTGTCCCACATACAGGCAACAGCTTTTGGGATAACCCCTGTTCTAGGTGTTCAGGACCCACATGAAGACCAAGCTGAACATCTGCTACATATGTGCGGGGAGGCCTAAGTTCAGCCCATACATGTTCTTTAGTTGGTGGTTCAGACTCTGAGATCCCCAATGGTCCAGGTTAGTTGACTCTGTTAGTCTTCCGATGGAGTTCCTATCCCCTTCGGGGTCCGAAATCCTTCCTCCCATTTGTCCATGAGAATCTCTAAGCTTTGTGGTGTGGGTGTGGGTGTCTGTATCTCTCTGATTCAGCTTCTGGGTGGAGCCTCTCAGAGGACAACTTGCTCCTGTCTGCAAGCATAACAAAGTATCATTAACAGTGTCTGGGACTGGTACTTGCCTATGAGATGGGTCTCAAGTTGGGGTGGTTGTTGGCTGGCCATTCCCTCAGCCTCTGCTCCATCCCCTCTGCCTGAATTTCTTATAGACAGGATAAATTTTGAGTTGAAAATTTTGTGGGTGCATTGTTGTCTCCATTGCTCCACTGGGGTTCCTGCTTGGCTACAGGAGGTGGTCTCTTCAGGTTCCATATCCCCAATGTAGTGAGTCACAGCTAAAGTCACTCCCATTGATTTTGGGGCACCTCCCTAAAAATACAACTCACCAAGATGTAAGCCCCAGTTTTATTCTTTTATTTGAGAAAACCTTGGGTTTCTGTCTTTTAACACTTCTTCTGTTTGATGAACCTCCCTTGATTTCTTAAAAGACATTCTTCTATAATCATTATTTTAAAATACTTTTTTATATATGTTGCGTTTTGGTTTTGATTTTTGAACATGGAGATTGTGAGTGTCAGTAGGTAGAAAAACCTCAGGTGCATGTGACTGAAAGCCTTTCTGGGCTGAGCTATCTGTCTTGACAGAATTCTTCTTGCTGGTGTCCCCTGAATACCTGGTACCTCCCAAGAAGGAAGAGAGTCGTAATCTCAGTGGGGAAGACCACTTCTTCTGGCCATTTGTGATGGCCAACAAGAGTACTTTGATTGTTTTGTGATGCTATTGATCATCGTGAGAGTGTTTGACTCTCATTGGATCCAAGGGAGAAATGAGGCACCCAGACGACTTTCTGTGGGCAGCCAGGAGGTTGGGAGTGCATTTTTTCCATTGGATAGGAGGTCAAGAGAAGCAACTCCTTCTCT